>JAFBJU010000615.1:126746-231746 GCA_016785305.1 Colistium nudipinnis
GCGCAATGCCTCTGACCCATGGTTCAGAGGCATTGCGCCGCGTGCATACGTGTGGATTTGGGTCATCCACTCGGCTAGGAATGCCTGCAAAAACAGAGCGATTAATAGTGTCTTACTTGTTATGCCGCTACCCTGATTTCACTACGAAACCAAATCCCTACGGTTTGCTCTGATTGGACTCAAATCATTTTTTACATTTGTCTGAATATCAAGCAATGTATCTATAGATGTGTTTCCCAGGTTGCAGTTTGACGGTAAATCTGAGAAAACGGCAGCTGAATATATAAATCACAAATGGGTAAATTTGGTCATCCCTGGAAATACCCTGTCTTACTGTGAGGGAAGAGTCAATTGAGCAGTGTCATTTCATTTAAATTCGCTAATAACAGGAAATGACAAGAGTAAAAAAACAATACATGTAAAACAACACATATTGTTTATATCATTGTAAAATAATTAGCATTATTGTATGTGTTTTTATACTTTGTAGCCGCCTTTGACATTTTGTCCTACTATATCAATACAGTATACTTTTAAAAATATATTATCGTTATCCTGATTATCAGCACCCATCTATTCTCCTTCTTCTTTAGTATAAGCTTCACACTCCCACACTTGCCACCTCAGGACACAGGTGGTTTCACAGGGCGTAATTAGCGCAGAGCCTGCAGGGAAGCAGGCTAAACCTTTGTTACCCGGTGGATAATCGTTGTAAAAATTGAGGAAATTTGGAAAAACTCATTGTGGACGAGGAAAACGACAGACCGAGGACTAACACTGGGAATTACATCACGCAGGATTAAAACTCTGTCGCCGGAGCCAACATTTATGCAAGCATTGTGGCTGCCCGGCTACCCCTGGGCCTCCATGCAGCTGCCTTAGCGGCCACTTGGCAACACCAGGCAGCTAAGATTGGAGATGCGGCCATATATGTTAGACCATGACTATGTCCAGTATGAAGACAGCGCACAGACAAGCACCTGGCAAACAAGGTAAGGCTGCTCACTTTACTGCTCACGCTTTACGAGCCGTGCAAACAGGTTAGCGGACAGCCACAGTCTGTGTGTGGTGGTGAGGTGCTAATTAGCTAACTCAGGTGTGTCAGAGGTGGCAACTTGAAAAATGGCGGGTTTTGATTCGTTCCAGAGAGCTTTGTCTTCTCTGAAGATGATCTCCGATGTGGGAACATTATATGTTGTGTTTAAAGGTGATGAGACCTCTTGTTTAAAGCACTGAGAGCTGAAGGAAGTTTCAGTGCGACACACGCAAGCGTGTGCCTGTGTGTGTGTGTGTGTCACAGAGTCTGCGCTATTTTCCTGCGCGAGAGCCGAATGTACTTTTTATACACAATGACTATATGTTGTCGTAAAGTTGATTTGTCCTCTTCTTGTTAATTTATGTTTGAACTGTAGCCTGCATTATTTGTATTTTGGACTTGTTGGAACTCATGGCATAGTTTATCAGTAAAGCTGTAATTAAATGCTCAAATTTTTTGCATTACCTTTTCCGTATTCACTCTGTGTGGCTTAGAACAAATGTCATTATATATCCAAAGAGCCACAACTACACATTATATATTCTTTTACTGATGTAAGAGGAAAATTGACATTGTGTTGAACCAGGAAAATGGGGATACAATATGATATAATAAAATACATCCACGTATATACCATTAGCCTTCTGGAGAAATTCTCTGTGAGATAGGAATATAACGTTATTAGTCGGTGACAAGTAAGGGCGGATAAAGGGACCATGAGGGAGGCGGGTTCAATCAACAGAGGAATGGTGTGAATGAATAAAAATCAAAAAAGGGCAGGAGAAGAAAGGATGTTGGTGGAGGAGGAGTGGGAATGAAAGAAATAAAAGAGCGGGAGAATAAAGGGTGGCGGCAGGAGGAGAAAGGCAGGAGTTGAAGAGGAAAGATAAATGAGAGGGAATAACTAAGAAAAGAGTGGCTGTGATTCACGTCAGTCGAGCTGCTCTGCATCATCCTGTATTCACCAGCTCATGATCTACCACTTCCTCAGACAAGTGTGTGTGAGTGTGTGTGTGAGTGTGTGTCAACACTTTATATTGCGCCTGCTCTCTGAGGAAATGGTGCCAAGGTTTGGATAAGGATACAGATAAAGACAGCGGAGATGAGGTTGTAAATCACACACACGCTCACACCCACACTGAGTGAGTGAGAGAGAGAGCACCAAATGCAGTTCGACCTTGACTCCTGCTAGCCTCCACCTCTAATGAACATGTTGTGTATTATCCTCCCTCTCCTCCCACTCCTGAAAACTGATACTTATCTGCTGTAAAGCAGATAACGGAGGGCACACGGGAGAGAGAGGGGGAATGGAGCGAGAACGAAGGGATATCGAATGTGAGAAAGAAATGAAGAGAGAGGAGGTGAGATAGAGGAATGGAGTCGAGAGGGGTCTGAAAAATAGATACTTTGTCCAAATAATAGACAGAGACATACAGAACTGTTCATTTGGCAAAAGGAAAAAAACAAATTCCCATTTTTTGTTTCAAAAAGTAATATACTATTGAAATATGTATTTGTGGAATTAGGAAAATGTCTAATGTCGTTGTCGTTGTCTTCAGAGCATCCCCCATATTAGATATCGACCCCGCTACGTTGATTTTAACATTTTTTTTCGTCACGTATCTCGTTGCCTTTTATATTGAATATAGAGGTTATTTTAACTTGGGTATCATTTTGTGAGGATGAAATTGGACTTTTCCAGAGACCTACAAGGGGAACTTATAGTTCTTACATGTACCTTGTGTCCTCTCCGAGCAAATCTCGTGAACAACCCTTCCCCTCCGCTCTATTCATCATTGCTGCAGAGACCAAGCCAGGGCATTGCACATTAGTGTGGAGTGCAGTACGCATCGGTTAAAAGCTATCGGTATTTGCCCAAATCATAAATGTAACACGTATTCTTGCAGCACACTTCACTGCAGATTTATTGCAATTTCTTCTCCGAGCCATAATATTTTTCGTTTTTAGATTTGGTCTTCTTTTCATTGTTGAACTAGGTTATCATGGCCACTGCAGAGTACGCAAAAGAAGCTTTCAGAGAGGTTCATCACTATGCAAACCATCCCAAATTACTAACCACACTGAGAATGATATGCCACTCCGATATTTTTAAATTGTGTTTGCACTGCTGTATATGGATGTGTGTGACCAGCCACTTCCTACACTAGCTCTATTTATAAAAGTATTATCCATTGTGACTCATTCTAACGCCAACTCTGGCATGCTGACTCATGCATATCACACTCCACCAGCACAAGCTGCTTCTCACTTTCAAATATCAGTAGTTTTCTTTTGACCTTGTGCAGTAGTCCCTTGGCTAAAGGTGGTATAGATTTTACTGAAGTAAAGTGAGACTAATTTGTCAGGAACTCTTTACTCCCGTTGCTCAAGGAATTTTCTCGTAATAGGACTAAATTCTAAGGATTTAGGCAGTTCATTGGTCAAATCAGTCTTGGGGCTTCTCAAGATAAAATAGTGCGACTCATTAGGACCTTAGTAGTCCCCTAGTTAGCGTTTCCTCAAGAGAAAACTGGACTAATTTGTAAGAAACCATTTCCAAAGCTGCACCCATTATTTATGTGACTCAAGTTGCACTAATTCAGGGTTGAAGATTTCAATCGTTTCTTAGCAGCAGAGGATCTGGTGTTTCTTGGAAATGATGTGCCACTGATTTATGGCCACTCGATTAAAGCCAAACTGTTTTAATTAAATAAAAATAAATTAACTATGTCGGTAAAGTAAAGGCTCCATTTCAAACATTCAATTCCTCAATACAGCAACAAGGGATGGGATAGCGCCAGACATTTGTATAAATATGTATAATTTTTGTGTGAACTGAATTAACCAATGTATTACTTTTTTCACATAACTAACATTACAGAGATACCTAATATGTGTGGCAGACACAACTTGGGGGGGAAAAAAAACCCCAGCTTCCCGCCCCGAAATCTTCCTCGTTGATTATTTACACTCCATTAAATGTCTCATAATCTTTCAAGGTGAAAAATGGAATGCAATTAGTAAATGAACACACGTGTGCATTTGGAAACACGCTCAGCGTAGTCAAATATAGACACAAACACAGGGTGCTGACTCATGAAGATTAGAGGAGAATAATAATCCCCTTATCCTCCTGTCTTTTCCTCATGTCTTCTATGCCACTTGACAATGGCAGAAGGGAAGTGTTTGTTAGTGTGTTAGTCTTTGCTGTTCTTGGGTGTGTGCATGGCATTTGCCTGATTGTGCGTTTAGTGTGTGATATATTTTCATCCTTTATTTTTTACATTTTTACAGACAGACACCTTTCAGATGAAAACAACTCTGACTATCACAGCACATGTTTGTAAAATATAGTATAAATAATAAATATGTATGCGTTATAGTACCTTCTAACAAATTCATTTCTAATGTTGGACTGATTGTGTGCATGCTTGCGTGTGTGTGGGAGCCTGCAGCTAATGGCTTAATGGCTATAGATAAATATACAGCATAGGGCCTATAGTACAGTCAATGGAAAATCAATAGCTGTCATACCATAGACTTAAATGTGGGCTCTAAAAGCATCCAAATGTGATTTTCTCTCTTGTCCATCCCTTGTTTCTCTCACCCTCCTTCCATTTTCTCTCCATCTTACCCTACACCACTGCACTGCCTATCTTCGCTGTCATTTTATTTTTATTTAATTCAATGCCGTTGACTGTTCTCCACACTTTTCTCTTCTGCATTAGGTCATTATGTATTTTTTTTTCATGATTTTCTCTAGTTTTCCTGTTCTCTCCTTCAGCCATCAAGGTGGTTAAGTGCATTTCCCTTTCTACAACCGAATGTCAGCTCGCTAAATATCTTCAATAACAATTTAAAGTATACATAGGTGGGGCAAGCAGCAATGGAAGGTAGTGTGTTTTACACACACACACACACACGCACACACACAAAGCACTTGACCCTTACAGTTACCTATTGGCCTACGAGCTTCTTGCTATAGCTACTTCTTAATGACTTTATCTTTCATCCTAATCTCTCCGCCCTCCCCTCCTCCCTCTCCCTTTCTCTCGACTTCTATCCGCTCTGACCTTTATCTCCCCTGTCTCTCTTTGTTTGATCTGCACAGCAGCGTCTGTCTGTTTCCAATCAGCGTCCTAGAATCAAAGCAATTACCAACAGCCATTGAATTTCTGTGAGAACATACAAATGTGAGGGTCGACTCCTGTACTCGAGTAACAATATGCACACAGTGTCCCTGCTGTAGCTGTCGACACCTTTTCGGCATGAAACCGTCACGGCATAAGTCACTTGTTGGTTTAACAAAATATCGTTTTTTTTCTATTGACAATGCCACGAGAAAGTTGACATTTCCTAAAGTCTATGCAGCTGCCTTGTTTTGCTTCTTCTGCAGCTTTAGACTCGAACAATAAACAGTATGTGTGTGAGTATTTTGTGCACAATATGGGTTTGCAACAGTTGGCCTAACAGACGATGCCCAACAGAGTGATTTGTCCGTAATGAGAGTGTGCTGGTAACATCAGCTGTTGTTAGACACAGATCGGCTGCTTGTTGCTTCATGCTACAGTTCCCTCGGGCCATAACACACTTGGGACGTACTGGGTTAGGCGGCGGTCCGCTTATACTGCATGGGTAGAATGGAAAGTAAATAATAGTCATACCTGCCCTCTCCTATAGGACACAATGAAGACATTACCAATTATTTTAACACAGAACAATGGACAAGACCAGCCTGATTTTGTGTGTGTGTGTGTGTGTGTGTGTGTGTTGAACACAAGGTTAGATATTATTGTAACATCTAGTGCTTGTAAAAGTAGGCAGTTTTATCTCCACACCTTGTTGGAACATGCTCACTGTTAAGTGTTTATGTGAGCTAGGGTGTAAAACAATAATGGCAACATAACTTCCATACAGGGTCAAGAGCATGCTGTTATGTTTATAAAAGGATTTTATGTAACGGCATCATATTGGTACTTGGTGTGTCCTTGGTATATGCCAAGCTCAGGTATCTGAATTGTAATTTGAACAGACAAAAAAAAATAAAGTTTTCAGTCCAGTTAAAACACAAAAAAGTGGAGAATCCAGCATCACTTAAAGCAATTGCTCCGACAAGTAGTTTGTTATATATACGACTGGAGAAACATTTGTGTCTGCAGAAGACTGAATCCCCTGGGATAATTAATGGTAATTAGGTAATTACTTGCCTATCTGGGGAATAAAATAAGGAAATTAATTCAAAAAATGTCGAACCATACGTGACCTGACTTGTGCGAGGACATGTTTTTACTTTGTGAATTATCGATTGAGACTGGTACATAGAAACGCCACGTGTTTCAGTATCATTCCCTACCTCAGAGGCAGACAGCAAACATGTATCTGCTCAGTAAATATTAGGCTGCCTTGACAGCTATGCAGTGGTTGTCATGGTAACCAGCCCATATGGAATGCGGAAAACATGCTGCCATATTTAGAGTGGGAGTCCTTTGCGAGACATGTTTGCCTACAATAGTGATTGAGCGGGAAATTGATGTGACCAGTGAGTAACTAGTGGTGCATTTGTGGGTGCATGGATAAATGCATAAATGCAAATTAAGTCGGGTTTATGCTGACAGCTCAGCATTGTTTTGTCACAATGCATGTTGGGGCAGGAGTGTGTGAGAGGCTGTGAGCATTTCTCTGTGTTTTGAAGTCATTTTCCAGACAACCTGCTGAAAGGACAGCCTCCATCCTGTCAAGATGATACAGAAACTGGGCCGGGGCTACAGGGGCAGAACAGCTGGCCTCTCAAAGCGTTAACTCTCTCTTCCTCAAGTCACCCTCCTTTGTTAGCATTCATTTAAAATTAGGACTTATGAAATAGAAAGTAAATGCAGTTTGAGTAGAGCAATGAAACCCAATAAGTGTTAGGATAATGTAGAGGCAAACTGAGCTGAAATAATGTGCGTCTCTGTTTACGCGTCAGTTAAAACACAATGTGAGACCAAGAGAGGCAAACACTGCCAAGCTTCCAGAGAAAAAGGAATAGGAGGGAGGAACAGTGCTTTGGTGAAGGTTGGAAACCAATTATCCACTAACACTGGATTGTCCGTAGGGACCACTCGAAGACCAACATGGGAAGCGGTGTGTATCATTTTCCGTGTGTGTGTGTGTGTTTATACTGGTCTTGCTCAGAATCTGTGTCTGGACAGGGAAGCTGAAACACGTATAGAGTAAATGTTTCCCCTGGACTGTTGATTAAGGTTAGGTCAGGCAAGAGAAATGATGTGTATTAAGGGATAAAGTTGAAAATCGTTGGAACAAGTCAGGAAACTCTATAAACTGATATATTCCTCTAAAATCAAAAATGAATTGATTCCACGATTGAACAGCAGTAATGGGTTCAAGGTTCTCCAACCTTTGCTCCTGCAACTTGCAATAGCATCCCATCATTTGTCTCCTAATGTGAACATCTAAAACCAATTATGGATTATTCTAAAGATTATCAGGCACATTGGAATGGACGCGTTCTCCAGAGCATTGTCGGAATTGATGAGAAGCAATGACAGCCACACCTAGAGCATACTTGGCAGTTAAAATTGATTTAGTGTCGTTTGAGGAGAGAGTGTTAACAGCAATTTTTACTGTTATATTGACAATCTGGATGTCTGAGTAGGGGACACTGTGTGCCATACGTAGTCGGCCATATTGACTATATAAAAGCTGTTTATGAGCCCTGTAAACTTACTTGAAAATAACAGTGCGGGATGATGGAAAAGGTCTCTGTCCGCATAGAAATGGAGAGTAGGGCCCGTGTGAGTATGGGAAACAGAAGGTGGCTTTATGTGCTTTTGCATTTGGGCAGTTAGGTGCAGTTGTGTGTGTCGGAGATGATGTCTTTGTTTGTATTGAGTGAGGCAGTCGGAAACTTTAAAATTGAGATCAAGCATTTCGGGGCAAGGATGCCAGATTAGAATGGCACACAGTGACATTAATAACAATTGTATAGGAACCCCTTCAAAACTATTGGATTGGCCTTGAACAGGATACTGCAATGACGCCATGGTAGTGAACCACACATTTCAGAGCCATAACATACAAACCACGGTTGTTTGGTTTGATGATGCCTTTAGCCCGGAGGCCCCCCCAAAAATGTTGATTTTTTTTTTTTAAAGGAAGCACAATGTTTTTTGCAAAGTCCTCTGATTGTCAATGATGTTGGACCTTGGTAGATATTTTTCAGTTGGTGAATAGTGGAGCAAGACAGTACTGTTGACTTGTCAACCACACTTATGTGTGCATAGATACGTCTTCCTGAGTTATTCAGCACCTAATGAGCACCATTTAATATCAGGGTCGCTGATAGCTAGCGCAAAGTACTGTGGTTGTGTAAGACATGGCATGCTCCACACACACAGTGGTACTCAGTGCTGTGAGTGTAGCTGTTAAATCATGCAAATCATTCACTTCTCACTGGCCTCTGAGTTGTCCGCTGTGTGAGAGACGGGAGGGACGGCCGCCTGACCACAAAGGACGTCAAAACAAAGAGAATATTCAGAATAGATTTTTTCCCAGTTCTTTTGGCTCAGGCACTGCATTATGGGATCTTGTAATTGCATTGAACAGCCCATGTGAATGCATGGCACATTTAAATTGAATCTTTTTTTCCAATCCATTGTGTCTCAGGAGTCTGTTTTGCGAGGTGCAAAAGACACAATTCAAGTACGATTTATCAGTCATTTGAGACTTTATCAGCATCCACAGTGGGTGTTGTTCACTGACTGCGGGGCTGCATATTTACCGAAAGGAAAAGTGGTAATCAGGGCATGCATTTATATGTGTATGGGTTCTGAATGTTGTGTCAAGCTACCTTACCACTGACATGCTAGTGTGAAGTAACGGGATGGAGATTTGTGTGTGCATTTGTCTAAATAGCCGGTGGGAGATGCAATTTAAACATGAGTGGTTTGACAAACCTATGGGTTTATTCGAGGGAAAGCCACACGGGAAGGGGACTGAGACGGTTTATGTTGGGAAAACAGAGATAGGGTATGAGTCATACCGCTTTATGTCTGTGTGCTCAGGAGAAAAGGGAGCGCGCACACTTGCAAAGATCTGATAATCAAGTCAAGTCGAGTTAGGCGTACCTCTCTTCTGTCTGGCTACAGTGAACGTAACCACTTTGGTATAAATCGATGTCACACACTCTTTTGGATTAATGCCGAAATTAAGTGAGAATCGTTGGTGACTGCTAGAATAAATAGCTAATGGTTGCGATTTGTGTACTCCTTTCATAGAGGGAATGGGTTGAGTCCGCTGCCTCGTACCTCTTTGTCTCCATTATTCCATTATTTTCTCCTTTTTTCGTGTTTGAATGTGATAGAGCAGATTCTCTCGGGAAACCATCAACCATATGGAACGCAGGAAAATTCAGAGAGATGGGAATTCTGTGCGATCTGGCTGCTTTCTTATTGTTTCGTTTTTTTCCTCTGCATCTTTGCCCCCGCATTTGTGAAGATGTTTGCGATGCACCATGCATTTGGAGGTGTTCAAGGTTTCCTTTTTAAGGCTAACGTTCAGATATATTTCGGGTATTGCCATGCAGTGCATTGGGATGCAGTTTTTCAGTCGTGAAAAACAGGGAAAAACTGAAAAAGCGGTTCTGAATCGTAGCTCACGGCTTTCCATTTTCCATCAGGTTTTAAAGATAAGGAGTGTAAACCTGGTGAAGGGAAACATTTGGCCTGTCCTCCTCATGTTTAAGACGTTGGGCATCTGTGAAAATAACTTACATTACACTGAGCGTAACACCGATTTCCCACACTCACTATGATCAGCAGCTGTCCCAAAACTTCTGCAAGGGTCTATCATGTATGAAAATGATTCATGTTTTAAACCAACCACGTGTCATTGATTTGAATATTGCAAAAATGGGTTCTCACTTGGCTGCTGAGACAGTCTGAATCAACATCCACACCTCATACAAAATGTAGTCCTTGAATCAAAACGTGCATTTGTGCTTTGATTTCAAATGATCACTATGTCAGATCTGGATTCATCTGTCTGGTTTATTTGAGTAGTTTTATTTGAGTAAATACGGTTTCGAAGGAGTTCATGGTATATATTGCAACTTTGGATTGTATACATAATGCGTACTGCTCTGATATGTTTTGGTATGGGTGTGGTTGTGTGTATTTTAAACAAATGCACTTTACTGACCTTTCTGTCCCTACTCTGATGGTTCGGAATATCTGTGTTTCTCCTTTTTTTCGAAGAGATATGACTTCAGAGATGCAAACATGTTTAATCTCCACTGCTTATAGAGGAGCATTTCACATTTAAATAGTAAAATGTTTCATCGTATCAGAATATCGGGTATATTGCTTTGTTATCAATGTCGCAGCTGATTTCTTGGTGAAGAATATGCCCCTGCAGTGATTTGAGTTGAATCAAACCAAATTACTTGTGTGACTTTATATGCCACACATTCAACCTGAGTTTCCATAATGCAATGATGGCTCTTTCATATAATGTTTTCGTTTAACATCGAATTGTGTTACAGGCCTCAGACAGTAGCCCAAATTGCATTATGCATTCAGAATAAGGGAATTATACTGCATTTTCCCATTCTCTAAAACGAGCTTTGTCATATCTTCGAAAGAAATAACCAAAACTCAATAAGTCACCATCACAGGGAATTTAATCTCATTCTGCATTTGAACTGCAGCACTTAAAACGTTTTTTAACGTTTTTTCCAGCCTCGAGAATGAAATTGAGTAAATGTATCCTCTGCTGAGAGGCTACACACTTTAAATCATGCTAATACCTTTTGTCAAGTGGGGGTACCCATCAGAGGAAAAGCCGGTGCTCAATGCACCGAAAAACACCATGCTGAATTCGATAATAGACGACGGCAGGCAGTTCAAACTGTTGTGTACTTGAGAAAATGAAGAAGGAGCTTCTTTTTGCGCTCCACTTATACGAGGAACAACATGACACAGCAACTTTGTGAGAGGCAAAAAAAAATCCGGTCTGAATCGCTGGTTATACAGCGGTTCTTGTTGATAAGGTCTCACTTTAGACTATCCTGGGAATGGATTGTCATTGTTTTGTGCATTTATGGCTTCTTCGCCATTTTATGTGTGTGCGTGAATTGCTCCGAATCAATAGCCAATAAAGCCAAATCAATAGAGCTTACCAAGCAATCTAGTGCGCTTAAGGACTTTTTTTCCGTAGCATAAACATGAGAAACTGGGGTTGCCTATTTTTGGGACATAGTTTAGCTTGAACGCTGAGGGACGTTGTGTTTCTCACTGCATGGTTGGTGAAAATGTGAAGACATACTTATGACCTCATGGACAAGGCAGGGGGTTATTTACTAATTCCCAAAAGTAAGCATTGCATGGATTTAGTGTGATTTAACTGTCCAAGCAAGGAGCCAAGGTTTTGCTGTGCTGTTGCTGTATTTAGATGTTGAGTGATGACTGTGGTCAATCAAGCTTATGAGCTCTTCAGGGTCCTTCGTGCTTGAGTAGAGAGGAATCCCACTGTAGATGGGTCCCGACTACAGGCATTTAAGTTGACAATAATGACTATTTCTGATTACACTGTATTGATTATATGCAATGAGCATGGAGGTGAGATATCTTCTGGGGAAACGCTTAAGTAATGACTGGCCATTATAGCCAACTGGTTAAAATCAATGGCATCTCATGGGAAAGGTCATAGCTCAGTATATATGTTCCAGGTGATTTAAGGCATCATACGAGACACACTTTGCAGTAATAAAAGCAAGAATGGAACTTAAAAGAGAATCATTCTGAATGGAGAATGTCTTGATTTAGTTTCCAAGGGTCCTTAAAAAGTTTCCAAACGTCAGCTTTTTGATACAAATCCTATGAAGTTAGGCGCACCAATGGTTTTGTGTGTAATTAGTGGCATTACACCTAAAAATGCTTACCTTGCAGGCATTGGCACATTCATTTCTGTTCAGCATGACAACTGCCTATACTTGAGTTGTTGGATTTGATTCCATATTTTATGGATGTGTTATGATCTGTGCTTTAAATACTAAACCAAACAGTAATAAAAAAAAGAATAAACATAAACAGCCTTACCGGTTACTATGATGGTTCATATACAGAACAAATCCAGTGGCTTATGTAATGGCAGGAACAATGACAAGGATTGTATAGTGTGCACTAAAAACTGGTCAACTAAATACTAAGTTTGATGTTTGTTTACTTGGCTATTTAAAAAAACCCAAAAACAATGCTGCACTAACTGGAATTACGGTGAGAGCCATCTAAGATGGTTTTCCTTTGTTGTTATAAAAATGAAATAAATGACAATAAGGAACCATGGATGAAGGATCATGCACTGCAGAAATATCGTCAGGTACTCAATATTAAATGACGCGGATCACGATCGGAGGAAAAAAAGAACTTGGAACGGGACATCCCTAGTTCTAAACGTTGAAAACTGGAGACACTGCAGCATATAATATATAATGAGGTAGTAAATGTCAGAGCGGAGGTTCTCGCTGCTGTACTGTCAAACAGAATTTTCACTTTCTGTCTTGTCACCATTTCCCAAAATATAGCACAAGAAAAAATGGCTTGAAGCTAAGCAGACACAAAAAAAAAGAGGCTAAAGCCTCTCTTTTCCTGTGTGCCTTCCTCTCTATCTTTGTCTCCCCCCCTTTCTCCCGCCTGGCACCCTCTCTCTCTTGCTACCCCTTCACTCTTTTCATCCCGCTCCCTCTGAATCATTAATGCCTGCCATGTCATGATCTGTGTGGATGTGAGCTGGTTTCTGAATGATTATTCCTTCTTACTGTGAACACTTGATCTCCCCCTTGCTTCTGCACACAGACAGCAAACTCTCGGCTTCTAACGCAGCTTATCATCAAATATTCACTGAAAGGCTCAAATTAACATAAAATGACATAAACGTGCAGATGTAGTTGCATACTTACCCGCTGTATGGCTCCCTTCACCAAAGTACCCCTTAATGTCATTCATGGGTGTTTTGTAGGAGCAAATACATAGACTGCGCCAGTCCACTCATTGAGCAACCCTATCTGACAGTCACACTACTATAACGTGATATTATTTCTGTTTCGTGTGTGTCTCCGAGGGTTGCCTCGAGTGAACCGTTTTCCGATTTCACTGCAGCACATTATGCGATAGATAGCCTACATTCAGTCTGTCTCTCTTCTTCCTTATTCTACTTCAGTCTTGGTTGTAGGGGTTGCACATGTCTCCAGTCATCGACAGTATGGGCCATTATAGACACAAAAATACTCCAGGGACTTTGCCAAACATGAAAAGGTCAAACTCTATTATGTTTTATTTGAACATTAAGTTAAAATAAATCCAAAGTGGACTGAAGGTCAAGCGGATGGTGTTGTCCATAAATAAACACATTTACCTTGCAATACTATTTCTCCAATAAACAGCAAACTCAGACACCAAAAATGTCCCTGGTGTATAGGGAACTTTTGTTAAAAATTATCCATCTCCTGGAAAATGCAAATGCCATAGAAAGGATGTGTGGTCCCCAGATGTGCTGCTATCTATAGTAGTTGGATCGGAAATCATTATTATTATTATTCAATGTTAATAATCAATCAGAGAAAATAAATGGTTTATAGTTCCCTGCAAGGAGACAATTATATTGGCGTATGTTCTATTAATTGCAATTACAATTACACAATTATCCCTGATTGTTACAATTGTTGACCTTTCTTTGTGGAATGTAGATGTCTGTTTCTGGACATAGGAGCTAGCTGGTATAGAAACACAGGGAGGTTGATTGAAATTATATATACTGTATATATCCAAAAATGTATGTACGTGTGTGTGTGTTTGTGTGTGTGTGGGTGTGTGTGTACGACTGGCTTGGGACAAAAAATAGAAAAACAAGTGGAGGAGAGAGTCAATGGCTGGCAAGAAGTCAATGGAGTGGAAAAAAGCCTACATTCAAAAAGGAGGTGGGGAAGATGTTGGACAGCAGAAAAGATAATGCGTGACACAATGCAGAGGGGAAAGGAGGAAGAAAAAAAACATCACCATTACCAAATCATGGTAAAATAAGTAACAATCATTTGTCAACTAAAACAAAAAGACCATTGATCACCACACATCGGCAGAGACACCTTGTTGTCTTTGAATAACGAGTATTTGTTTTAAGTCCAAAAATTGCCTGAGTGATCATTTTTGAAGCTTTAGAACTTGTGAAGTTGTTGTTGTTGTGTGTGTGTGTGTGTTTGCGTGTGTGTATTTATACTTTTTTCCCCCCTTACCTTTGTCATTTTGAAGTCCCCATCAGTTTCTTTCGTTGATAAAGCAACTGATTGTCAGCTTGATGTGTGTTACTTTATAATATAGGAACATATTTTACATTGCTAAATTCAAGGTGACGTATGCATATCTCTGTGTGTATTTTGGGGTATTTTGCATTGTTATCATAAGCCCGCAACTTACCACAGACCCTTTTAGGTCAAATTTTGTCTGGTTTATGACAGCAGCTGACCAGGTATGTCCCTCTTTTTTTCCCCTCGTTTTCTTTTTAATCGCTTTACTACACATACCCATTCACCCCCATAATGACCACAAACCCAAACCCTGTTCCCTTTTTTATTTCATTAACCAATTCCAATGTGGCAAAAGAGTAGTTCACTTGACATTTGTTTTCTTGCTCCCTATTGTGTGAATGTGCCATAGGCCAAAAAAAAAGGCTAATTTGACCTCCCCTTCGCTTAGTACTACAACAACTCCACTTGAAAGAAATTGCTTCATTTGAACATACTCTCTCTCCATGGGGATGAACATGACAACAATGTTCTGCATCCCACACATGTCATGTGAAGGAGATTCTAAACTTTTGCTCAGTCTGGAGTTGGGTGAGCACTTTGCCAAACGCTACCTCCAATGCCTATGGAGCAAATAAGATTGTGGAAGTGGAGTAGCTCTGCTTCGGAGAGATGTTTATTTAACTGACACGGCCACCAGCAATCTGTTTCCCCCCCTCCTCTTACATTTCCCCCCTCACAAGTGCATCTCAGCTCATATGTACATGTGTTAACACAATTTCACAATTACTTTGATTTGGGTTCATCTCCTGTCTCTGCTTACTCAACCCGCCGCTCGAAAAGGCTAATGTTCGACTTTAGTTCCGTACCCTCGCGTTAACTTACACTTTTACTGCTGTTACCTTTCCGACACGACATTTTCCCTGTTTCTGCTCACATTCACTCTCTCGTCATAGGATTGTTGTGTATTTTTGTGACAGGGTAGTACTCTCACAGTTGTGGCTAGTCACCCTTACAATATGCAAGATAATGTGCTGGTTTGGAGCGTTCGGCTTGGATTAACATCGCTTCCTCTTCACTTCTCTCACATGTTCATTCATTCTTTCTTTTGCAACAATCATACGTTTCTCCTTTTCTCTACAAAAATCTTCACAAGATCTGCAGATTGTAGAGTCATAACTTAACCAAATAAACCAGGGGCTTCATTGAGGTAAAGAGGATAAGTTGTAGTGTTTGTGGTTAATAAATAGAGGCAAACAATGAAGCAATAATAATAATAACCCTTATCACTGTATTACACACTAACATGATCCATACTATATCTAGGTACATTATACAAAAAAATGACTAAGAACAGCAACTACAACATTGCAAAAACAGTGGGTAACAAAGCGGTCTCTCTCAATGTAACATTCCAAAGCTTTTTGCTTATGTTAGCATGGTGCTCTCAAACAAATTCCCACTCAAGCTGAAACATGGATTTTCAACTAATATTTAGGGCATCAAGACCCTTATAAGCGACGTGCGCTAGCGATTGCCACTGTTTGGACAGGGCTCTCCAAAGAGGGTGAAAGAGGGCACATTCTGATATTTAAAAAAATATATATAAGCTATCCTTTTTTACAAAAGCTCTTTAGGGGATTTGTGATATAAACTCATCTCAATTACTTCCAAAACAGAAACTGTCACTCAAATAACAGCCAAGGAAAACAAATTAGTCCTAAAGTATCCATCAAAGACCTTCTGCTGCAAACACAGCCTGTTTGCTACTACTTTAGTGTGTCACTTAATAATTGAATAATTCCAGAGTGAATTATTAATGAGAAAAGTCTACACAGTATTTTTATAATTACAGTGCAATCTAATCTGTGTAGCAACCCCCCATTTTATCACGTACTGGAGTTTATTAATTTGTGAAATTGCAGTTAAACCGCCATAGACCGAGTCAAACAGTTCAAAGGGTTTTATGGCCACAGACTGCTTGGCATTCTCACACTTAAAATGTCCCCATTAATGTTCAATGTGGTAAGTCAGGTGACTGGGTAGGAGAGTCCGGGGGGTGGGGGTGGGGTTGGGGGGAGATTTCCTAAGCAGATGAAAATATAATTTTTTTTCCCAGCTATTGGTCACAGGGAGAGATGCTGTATTAAAAAAAAGTCTGCCATACATTGAGGCCACCAATTGTGATTTTTATAGTGGTTTATGGTAGCATATGGGGTTAGGGCAGAGGTGCAGCTGAAGGTATTCCATTTTGAGTGCTGTGTGTAGTGCGAGTTAAAGGAACCGTTCGTAGCCTGGAAGAAAGTAGTCCACCTTGAGTTCCTGAAGGCAACATAGATCTTGATGGTTAAAAAGGTCACATAACACAAAAGTGGCATTTTTCGATCCCAAAGGTGCAGCCCTAAATAGGTGTTTCTATTTACAATCAGAGGACAAATATGTTTATACAGCAAGGGAGAGTGTGTTAGAGAGGATAGGACCCATATGTTATGCAGCAATTTTATATTGAAGGGGCAAGAGGGAGCAGATGAAGCCTGATTGGTAAAACTTAATGCATACATTTTTGGTTCATTATGAGCCGGTGTTGGTACAAATTAGATTATGGCAGGCTGCCACCGTTTAAATGATAAATAGGAAACACTGGGGTGAAAACATGCAGCAAAAGCAGGACTCTGCAGCTGTTGCTTTTGTCTGCGGTCTCATCGTGTCATGGATGCAGCTGATCGAGACTCTGCAAAACGAAGCCTTAGAAACCTTTACTCTAGCCATAATTTGATGCTGACAAAGCCATTTTACCCATAGCAATTTCAGTTTTAATTGCGTTTTTTTTTTCCCAGAGTATCACGCCTGCTCTCTGGTACCCACTGAGGAGTTCCATTCACAATACAACTATATTGGAGCTTTTTTTTTTTTTTTTTTCGTTTTTTCAAAGGTGCATGAGTGACAATTGTCAAAGAACTTCAGTGTCAACATTTTTTCGCTTCTGAATATGCAAACACACACACACAGTATTTGCAGAAGAGCACCATGGGAATCTTTTTTCCTCTTTCAGAGCTCTCTTTTTCTTTCCTACTCTCTTTTTGGCGGGATTGTTGTTTTGGACTGTCAGGGATGAGATTGTTTTGTCGGCTCTATAGTGTTATTGTTTTCCGTGACAGTAAATTGAAGGCCAATTGCTATGTTTGTTTTCAGTAAACTGAGTTCCCATTACAATCCCTATTACACACACACGCACCCACGGAAGCACTTATTTTTTTCCTTCATTTTACACTTTCAATTTCTCCTTCTTTGTCTTCATTGTTGAGCAGAAACAGAGGTTTGTAGTAAATGTGCTTGAGGTTGGACTATCAGCACTTAAGGGCTGGAAAAGGCTTCTATGTTGTTTTTTTCATCTTTACATTTAACAGAGAGTTGGGATCAGAGCTCCAAAACAATGTGCATCGCCCCTTAAATCTGAGAATTAATTTGGATGGCTAATGTCGCTAGAAGTCTTGATTTTTTGTTACAAGGATAGCTTCCAATTTCATTAACTAATCTTTTGCTGTGTAATAGGGTGAAGAAACACCACACAGTTTTTCTTACTTGAGCGGCGTTTTATTGACTTGAGCTAGATGTAAGGTTTTCAGACAGACTGAACAGTTTGGTGTCTTATGCTATTGTGAGTTTTAATCATTGTCATTTGTAACCAAAATGACTTTTATGTTCAACAAGGAGATTGCTTTCTTTTCTATCACAGTGATGATGCAAAACTGATATTTAGTGTGTTGACGCTGAGTTGCAAATGTCATAACTTTTACTCCGGCATGCTCTAACAAACACACGCGCACACCTGCACGCACAAACCTGTGTATAGTGTCAAATAAACCCAGACGTATGCAGCCGAGTGTTCCATAGTATACCGATGTGTTTCCTAAATCAATGTGCGACAGCCACTTACAATGAAAGCCACAAAATGAGCGACACAGCCAGACATGCAAGTGCTCTTGCCAAACATCCGCGGTTTGTTGATGAAGTGAAATGTTTAACCATGCCATTATTACCTACACAGCGAATAGTCAGGACAAGCTCACAAACACCACAAATGCTAATACACATTCTTTAAAATATATTTGAAACATCGGCAGATCCTGGGAGTCAACCTGTCTAACAAATCGGAATCAGAAATCTTTATTGTTGCCCTGTTACAAATTTGGTTTTGTTACGGTCACTTCAGCCATGTTTAGAAATATATGCAGACCGAGGCGATTTCAATGGATGCAAAGATAGAATATAGGCAAAAGTAGACCATTTTATATTTTTTATTATTGTTATTACTATTCTGGCGTTGAGAGTGGACAGCATTCTAAGAATTTCAACGTGCGATGTACATTTGACAATAAATGCTTGAATCTTGAAAGGCAAGTAGGCAAGACTTGACATACAAGTGGATTGACCAAGATTTAAAAGGTGACACTTGGGCTGTCTTTGTGTAAGTCTGAGGGCACATGAAGAGTGAAATCAAAATGTAATGACATTTGACAACCGATGCAAGGGGAATGGCATATGACTCCAAGTGGCAGGACCACTAATTATTCCTAATTACACAGGCTGAATGACAGACAGGAATAGGCTATCTCGCTCCAATTGTACACAGGCCTTAACATTTGAGTCCAAAGCCAAAAGGCATATTCTTTATTTGGAATTGCTATATTTTGCATCTATTTCTGTGGGCTTTTCTGGGCTTAAACTTATTTTTGCCTCCTTCCCGAATGTGTCTGGGACCATAAATTGAGCCTTGGAGGCAATTTTCACCATTCTGCGCTGTTTCGTGTCCATATTTGATTAAGAGGATTCCGTAATGGCTGCTCCCTGTGTCCCAGAACCCAGTACAGTTTCTAACACTGGCTGGCACAAAGCGAGACTGGATATGCAACCGAGACGCTGTTAAGGCCCTAACACAATGCCATTATCGCTGTAACACAGTGCTAATGCCTTCTTTTGCTTGTTCTTACTCATAACACACACACACACACACGCACGCGCGCACACCCACACACACAAACAGATGCTGCATCTCTCTGGAAAGTAATGGGTTGTGTTCCTCGAAAGACACGGATACTTAAGAGCTGGTTAGGGGCCCAACAACAATGGGGTGTTTGTGTGTGCGCGCGTGTGTGCGCCTACGTGCAATTGTTTGCATGTTTGTGGCTTGTGCATAAGAGACACATGGAGATGTGTGAGCTGTGTTGTTTATGTATTTACATACAGACCAGATGACAGCACGCACAAACCCATTAGATCGTTTGGCCATGCAGCTCCCACTCTGTCTTATTGCATGTTTACATTGCTAACTACTTATGCTATTAACTGAATGTCTTCTGTGATCTCGTGTCTGTCCATGTCTGAATGCGTGTCCCAGGCTGTTTCACTAACCTTCCTGCTTTCGACATTAGCCGTCCCCTGTGTTTGATCGCCACTTCAAATGATGTTTCCGAGTGATGTGCTTGGGCGTGTCGTGCAAAGTGTACATCGTAAACATATATTTCCATTGATGCAAACTTCAGGACGCAAATAGGCCCCACTTGATATTCCGAGGCGACGTGCCTATTCCTCTAGTACAGGTTGGCTCCTGTGTGCATTAAATGTTTAAATAGAGAACAGGGACAAGTCATTGAGACTGAGCTGAACAGAACTGAACCTCTCCACGATGTGCTCTGACGGCTCCACTTAGTCTGGTTTATCAGTGGCGTTAAAGGAGCAGGGGGAAGACAGCAGTGAGGGACAAAGAAGAAAGTGTCCATGCAGCGAGAAAGTAGTGTTTTCTGCCATCATCTCGTCAGTTGTTTCTGCATATGGCCCTGCTTTATCCCGGCCCGGGGCACATACAGTGTCGTATGTCCTTGTAGACCAGTAATTCAGTGATGGGAATCTAATTTGCGTGTTGCAGTCGCCATCTGTTTTCGGTCTGTACGCAGACTCTGATACCAGTTTAACATAAAATTTGGCTGCTTGGGAATGTGAACATTAACTGACTGTTTCATTGCTAATTTAGTTCTGTGCACTAATGATTCCACATTTGGCTTTCAAGCAGAATCATTTGGCTCCCGTGCCTCACTTCTCACAACAGTTACACGGCTATATTGTGATTTATAATGTAGATTTAATTGGGTGATCCAGATTCCTCATGTAGTGCAAAGACATTCAAATCAGGTGGATTGGAGGAAATGAGTTGTCCATTAGTGTGACTAGTGTGATGCGAGTGTTATGAGTGTGAATGCTTCGGTTCATTTATGGTAGCTTTGAAAGATGGTAGGCGTCGTCTCCTGGTTCCATTTGAGTTCTGCAGTGCTGGGTGGAGAACGAACCAACTTTTCATTTATTCATTTGGCTTTGTATTGTAGTAGGCCCATAAAACCCATGTATGGGAGTAATATCCAGAACACAGACAAAAAAATATGCCATGCATATGTGTGTGTGTGTGTGTGTGTGTGTGTGTGTGTGTGTGTGTGTGTGTGTGTGTATAGCTCTAGACCACAGAAAGCAAAATGTGTCAAGAACTGATAATTAACCTCCTCCCTCTCCTCCTTATTAAATTTCAACAAAGCATCTCTACTGGTAATATCCCAGAGTTCACTGGGGGAGTGACAGAGTGGCTGATGGGATATGAGAGAGGGAAAGCACATCTGGTGTTGGAATACACCCACTGAGACACTGAGGTTTATGGGGCTACACTGATTAGGACACCCACACGCACGCATGCACGCACACAAACTCCCACATATACATACACACACACATAAAGTGAGAGAGTATCAAATTCTAAGTGCCAGGAGGAAGACGGTACATCATAATTGCGGACAGGTATTAACTTTCTGGTTTACTGTTTCTATATCACTGTGCCGCATTGATTGGACTTAAATGTTAATTTGCTTTTGTTGTCTAACTTTGTGAACCGTGTATTGGCGTAAAGTTTGTATGCTGGGTATCTGTGTGTATGTATTATCCAACCTATATAAATATATATACTGTATATGCGTTTGTGAATGTGCATGAGTAAGCATATGTGTCAAGGTGAAGTGCAGTTCTTTCCGCAGTTGGGATTACAGAGCAGAGTGTAGATAATGACATTTCCTCCCGTCTCAATCATGGTCTAATTAAACGCTGAAAGATAACTGGACGATGCTGTGTGTGTGCGTGTGTATGGACTTGGACATATTTCTCCTGGTTTTGGCCCTTGCTTCCTTTAGCGTGCGTCGGTTTGAAGCATCAAGTAAGCCTGACTTTTGACCTTTGTTGTATCCTCGAGATGGAGTTAGAGTGCACTAATAACATTGTAATTTAAATCTGGGTCCCGCAGAAATCGACCATACGTGCTTGTCACTCTTTTGTGCTGAATAATAATATCTTATATTAGGTTTTATAAAATAAAAAAACGGGACATGAAAGAATCCTTCCTGGCCAGAATAGGCGATGCTAGTGGAGTAGAGTCGAGTGCACGTTGCCCTTTCAAGTAATGCTTGCTGCTTCATTTTTAAAATGGATTAACACTTAACACGAAATAGAAATGTCTAATTCCGCTTTATTTAAGAACAGAAGAGATAGCAACACATTTCCCCCTCGCGACAAACTTAGTCCTGATGCTGTTGCCATGAAACGGAACTTGGAAAGTCATATTAAAGGAAGACACATTCTTCCGTTACGTAAGTCTTGTTAATGCTTCATCCTACAGAACAACAGGCTGCCAAATAATAAGCTGGAGTTGCAGTTTGCGTGGGAGTATATGCATAATGTGTGCTGGTGCCTTATTCCCTTTTTGATCTTAAACCCAAATGGCACAAGATTATATAACATAACAAATACGTTTGAAAGATAGTCCAAGACGAACAGCCCAATTCATTGGATGTAGTAATGATTCTTTCGAAATTGAGATAGGATCAAAAATGATCATGTTTATCATTGGATTTCTGTTTCTCCATGCTCATTTCCTTTCCTTTCATGTTTCACTGCCGGCATGCAGTAGGAATTATGTTTTCAGATTGTCTGCCCAACTGTCCGTATGTCTGACTGATTCTCTGGAAGCGCCAGACAGAGTATGTTTGCGGCCGGCGCAAAACGTCCACTTGTACTTAAGGATGAGCCGATTTAAGTTTAGCTGTCAAAGGCTTAGATCACGGTGAGCGCACAAAACATTTAGCTTGTGGTCATGACTCAGGAATTGAGGCGCCAATTAGGACAGAACTTCACACACGTCTAGTTGGACGCAATAATGAGGAGATGACATTTTCACTATAAAAAGGACAAAGTGACATCTCAGTGACACCAGAATATTCTGCAAAACACAAACCCACATTTCAGGCAAATTTTCATTACCGTGACCGCAGGAAACACTGAGAGCGGTGTTTGCGTTCAGCTGTACCTTTTCTCAGCCCAGAAGACAAACAGGAGCTTTACCAGTCCAATTGTATTCCCCCACCAATGGTGTTTGCATGATTTGCGACCGTATATTTCGTAGTGTTGTAATGTACATCCATCTACTATGCAGAGACCGACAATGACGAGATCTATTTTTCATGAAGGTTGACAAGCAGAGGCAGCAGCGGACGGGTTTTTATGCACCGAGTTCCTTGTGAGATTTCACCAAGCAGCACGTTTTGGATACGACAGTGCGATAAAATATTGAACCGTTCATCTGGACGAGTTGTCTTTTTGAACAGGACACATAGTCATGCGGATAGACAGCTCCGCAGAACCTCGGATCTGAGCCGGGGGATTTCTCAGGATATAGCCACAGTGATATAAAGTGATGTGCTAACACACAGGGATGTCGCGGAGAACGTTTTCTTAAGTAACTTCAAAGGGACTCAATTACAAAAGCTGCTCTATGAACGGCTAAAACTGACTTGTAATGGTAACCGCTGAGGACGTATTCTCTTTATATTTTGAGTACACGAAAGAAAGAAAAGAAAGCTTGGATTTTTGCTTCATTCAGGGATGGTGATGGCCGACTCCCCTTGTCATGTGTATAATCATGCGACGTGAGAGCAGCCAAAGCAAACGCTGACAACATTGTACTGTTTAATGTACTGTACTCTGAAAGCTACAGCCGTGGGTGCCAAAGACAGAGCATGCATTATTAACTTGTTGGAGACGCACAGTGAATATTGGATGACTATTGGACCCAATATGCTGAGATGTAAAAATGTGAACGTCTGAGTGGACAAAAAGACAGGAGACACAGCTTTGTTCAAGATAACACACTTAGCCAGCATCATCTCGTGGTACTTCACAAACTTTCCTCTTCTTTCTGAGCAGAGAGATGATATTTACTGTGTAATTCGAAGTCATGGGAGCATGGCAATGACCATGACGTGTGACATATTTATTTATAGAGCATCTACTGATATGTATTTCTTTGAAGACAATTTGGAGGAGATACGATTGTGATCCTGCTTATCTTTTACTACAGTTGCCAAATTTGACGGGACAGCTCATCCCTGACATATCCACGATCAGCTGATGAGTTGTGTGAATACTGTGTGACCATCTGAACCTGCGGTCGGCCTTTGGTGGGTTGTTAAAAGACAGTGGTCTGAACAAGCCTACCACACGGAAAAAAGCATCACGACCTTTCTCTGAACTGCACTAGAGGTGCTGGCACGACACAGCCTTAGTCCAGACACATGGCGGGACTGCAGTCTGCAGTGGACATATTTGGGTAAATATCACATGACAACATTTAACAAAGTTACAGGAAGGCTGCACGGGGGGGGAATATTTCTAGAAACATTTTGTGCTGTTCAATTTGCTACCTCGGCCGGCAAAAACACAGCAGACAGGCACAGCACCATTTGTCCCATGCACGCGGGAGCAGGCGCTCAGTGGGACGGCAATGTCAAAATGCGCAAGACATTGTTTTTTCCGAGTGTTCACATGATGTCATGCCGTGTGGCTGTCTGTCAGTGAACTGTGTCCGTGTCGGGGCCAGCCGGAGACAGCCACAGCGGTTGGTCTCAGCGGGCCGGTGTGGATGGCTCCTAATGACTGTACTGCATGTATTATTTACCAGTGGTGGACAAAATAACACTCACTGTTTACACACTTAGTTACTGTAGCAAAGGTGTTAAATCATCCTTAGAGTCAATTTGAGACCGCAGATTGCGTTGGTAGTTCCATGTACCGTCTGTACTACATGTATCTGTGCGTGTGTTTGCTGTGGAACAACTGGACCCAAAACTAAAATATGTTTTAACATTAGGGCCTGATCAATTAAGTGGTCTGAGGCTGTTCATCTATAATTACATTTATAGAAAGTTAGTGTGTAATACATAGTGGAATCTAGCAGTGGGGTTTCAGATTCTACCAAATGGAGCCCCACCCCTCCCTTCAGCAGTGTAGGATGTTTAGAACCATTGCTACGTTTGTCTACATGGCAATGCAACCTGGTGGAAGAATGTACCAGGGCTCATTTTCAGGGTATGGAATCACAATTATGAATGTGCAATACTATTTCTGCAACTAGATCCCCACCCAAAGAATCTCAAATCTCTATAAAAAACTACTCTGATCGAGGTCTATGGTTATTTTACTGAAGTAAATATATTTCATGTGTGGTACTGTATGGGACGGCTGAATATGACAATAATGGTTATTGCGCAGTCCCTATAATAATGATATTGCTAGTTGGAATATTTAACCACAATAAGCTTATAAAATGTCATATTTGTTTTGATGAAAGGGTTAATGATGAAGGATTATGGTTACTGTCATGGATAATAAACAGCCCGTGAATGGCATTGTGCTTTGTATTGGGCTGTCTCTTCTTCTTCTTCTGAAACAAGCGTGTTTGAAGCCTCAAACATTCCCACACACACACACATAATAATGTGTTAATGATGTGTTGTTCAATTTCTGTGTGTCGCCTCCTGTGAGGACTACTGCACTTAAAGCTCACTGCTGGAGAGGACTTTTAGTACTCACACAGATCAATGACCACATTTTTTTTTTATTCCCCTCATACACATCTCTATCATAAGTTTAATAAAGCAGCAAAAGCAACCAGCCTAATGCTCCCATCAACCTACATTTTATAGCGACTGTCCTCTCGGGGAACTAGAGGGAGAGACACATAGATTCCCCAAATTGTACTGTCAGTTACATGTCAATCGATACTAATTTGGGTGGGATTAAGGGGGAGTTTTTTTTACCACGGGACTCAATGGCTTACCTTCGCCCCAACACATTGGTTTGTCTTTAATGGAAAGAAGAAATCGTGTGTGCTTGTCATCTGGATTCTTCCACATTATCGTAGACTGGAAGGCGCAACTCTTGACAGTTACACCGCACCAATAATAAAGACTAATTATCCTTTCACCCTACGATGATAGCTGATCATCACGCAAGTGCAGAGACACACTCCTCCACACGGCATATAATATGGAGCTGCTGTTTGCTCCATTAAGATGAGTCTCGTAAGTCTGTGGTTGACCCTATCAATGAGACCCTCCACTCAACCCTATCTGATTTTACGTTTCTTTGGTGTATAGCGATCTATTGTTAACATTGACTGTGAGGGGTAATGGGTTACAAGAATAATGAGGGGGAATAATGAGGACAATGAGGGGATATTGTGGGATTGTGATTATTTCAGGTGAAACCCTCTGACACCTTTGAAGTTTCACTAGCGAAGCTACATTTAAAAATGATGCATACTCTCATAGCAATCTTATTATTCTAGGTGTTTGTGCGTGTGTGTGTGACTAAAAGAAAGAGAATAGCATCAGATGTAATGCAAATGGGATGATTTACCATGTCCTGTTGAGCCCTATCATGTCCCAACCTTATGCCCATGCATTCTCTCTCTCTCTCTCTCGCGGACATATTTCCTGGTAGGAAAAGTAGTTTTCCAACAGCTTTCCCGTCATGTAGGGCCAATAACAAACATTGTAGCGGCAAATGTGATACAATGACTGAAGAGGAAACGACCAAGATGGCTGCCACCGATCCGCATAGGTCTGCAATCAAAGCAGTAAGGCAAATCACTGGGCTGTTTACGTGATACAATATATCACGTTTGTTGGCATACTGGTTGTGCGACTATCAGCTCGCATTTCTTCTGCAACTGTTAGCATAACTTGGAAATTGAAAAAGAATTGATTGGTTCAAATCCCATTTATAGATGGCAATCTGTCCGGCAACACAAACTAGACACATACACTTCTGTGACGTTCCTCATACTATTTCTGTCAGCTTACATGTGACATTTGCTGGCTATGGCGCTATTATGAATGGCATGTATAGCACATATTTGTATATCGTGAAAAAAAAATACACAAAAAGCCAATATTTGGATTCAATAGAAGGCAGCGGCACGCTGAAACATGATTCGATCTCACAAACACAGCTATTACCAATTTGACAAGCCACACTGTCTTTCGCACGTGCGTCAGGCTGGATGCCACTGCTCAAAGAGGACGCAGCGTAAATAGTCCCCGGGCATGACATATTAGCCTTACTCCGAAAGCTCCCGCTGTGAAGCTGTTTAAACTCTAAAATACGCCTGTCTTCATTACCAGCTGTCTTCACTGGCATCTTTCGCTTCTCTGACTATTACTCCCAGTGTCACTCTTTAAGGTATCAGTAAGCCTATGGGTAAACCGGGCCGGGGACCAGACGGGCAGTCAATCTGTTTTGTCTACCCCTGTCTCTGCTTCAATCAGTCTTAAGCATGTGTGGCCAGGGGAGTCAGAGAAACCACTTACTGTCTTTGCAAATCTGTGAGCATCGTGACTTAAATCCAAAAATCCCCAAAAAGCGGCCGAGAACCAAATTAACTAGTCAACGTTTGGCTGCAGTGAATGTTGACAGCTAAACATTGCCACGCTATGTTGATATTCCTGGTTTTGAGGTGCCTTTTTTTAACTCGTTTTGGCATTTCTTGTGTTGCGCTCTTAGATGCTGCGACTTCTGTCTACTGAGAGGATGAACAATCCCGTTATGCACGTTGAGCAGGCACCAGCTACTAAACCGGTTCAAAGCCAGCTGGCAGAAAATAAGTAGTAGACTCGTGGCTAAAATAGGGTCTCCAAAAGCAAAGCGTGTCGCTCAAGTGAGGGAACCACCCTGCCGCAGATGACTTCAGTTGATCCTACCAAATACTGACAGTTAAAATGAGTTCACACAGACTTCGGCTTCTCACCATAACCCACATTGGCGAAATACAAGTTGTTGCACGAAGGCGTAATGCTTCTTTTTTCGTTCTTCACACAGGAGGGCAAATAGTTTTATCATTGATACATTCGGACACATCACTGCCTGCCTGATGAGTCCTGCTTATCATGGTTCCTCACAGTAAAATGTCCCTTTCCGACCCTTCGGCACTGTGCCTTTTGGAGTCCATCGCTTCGGCAAGACAGTTGGCAAAAATCCGGATGGGACCGCTTGTGCTTCGTCAGGTTTTTCACATATTCCTATTGATCCTAATTCCCGTGACTCCAACTGTGAGAGATTTGCATAAATATATTCCAAAAACAGTCTCTCTATTGCCTGAAACAGAGCCAGTAAAGAGTCGAAAGAAAGAGGGAGTCAATGTTTGAAGTATTTTTGGGGATTTGGCTCGGGTACAGAATTGGAAAGGGGGGATCTCTCAGAGGAATGATGCTCTTTTAATGATTTTTACATTTTCCCCGAGTGTTCAGGCAGATAGTCATGCAATGACGCAGTGCTGTTCATTTATATAATTCATGCACGCCGGTGTGTTTTTCTCATTCTTTTAATAAAAAAAAAATAGATGCACAAACTAAATCATAACCTACATAGTCCATTTAGCATTAGTGTATTAAATTGTATACCTTAAAAACAAAACGAAAAAACGAAACAAAAACCCACCAATCTTCAAAATTATAACCCTCCATTTAACACCTTCACATTTCAAAATGCTCGCCGTGGTAACACAAATCCACATGCAAACATGCATGTACATGCAGCAGTTGAAGAAGGATTCATCTTTTAACATAATGTTCTTTTGTCAGTGTGAATTATTGAACACATTTCACATTATGCATGCATTTTTCATCCTTTTTTTTTCAAAGATCACCTTTTACTTTTACATTTGATAAGACGTTCATGTACACCCCCCCCCCATCATCCCCACTCATGTACACCCCCCCCCCCATCATCCCCACACACACACACACACAAACACACACACACACAAATCCCATGCATTGGTTACCCACGCTGGCACACATAGGTGGTTTTAGATGGATTGCAGTAACTGGGGGAGTGAGGGAATGTCACTGCTCCTAAGCACCTATTGTGCATCGATGAATAAAACATACACATTGAGGACCCGAACACACACACACACACACATACACACACACACACTGGTATTAAGACAGGTTGAAAAATTGAAGAGTTTAACCTACTAATTGCAGCCCTTCCTTGAGGCAACATTTCAAATTGCACTTTTCTTTCTGTCTACGTACGTCTAAATTTCTGTTCTGCGCTTTCTGTCTTTCTCTTGACTTTTCTCTCCACCTGCAGGGGTGGACGGTGGACCACAATATGTCAGACTCGTTTGAGACAAGAGTGGACATGCTTAGTTGTGCATACAATTCCAGTTAGTCCCATTTCACACCTCTCCGATGCTTTCTACTATCGTTTCATATATGTGACCCACGCAATTTACTAAAACTTCAGATCTTACTCTGAGATGATGATCAATCATTGCACTCTGCTTCTTATTCTCCAACTGCGGCCCCTTTAACACGATTCATTTTATCTCGCAGGGGTATGGTTTCCACACTGCACATGCGGAAAGTAATGCAAGTCTAAAAGACACCTGAACCCAGAACAGTGAGAGCTGAGGCCGGGGCAGCTCGTCAAGCTCACTGGTCTGAAGCAGGCTCCAGCTATGTCACCCATCCCAGAGACCATGTTTGATCCTCAATGCATATGCACAAATGTCCAAAAATACCTGCTCTTCCCCTCCACTTGACAAACCCCTAGCCTTTGTCAACGGCCACACTCACAAAAGTGACAACAACCAACGACTGGAGGACAACCTGTCAATTAAAAATGAATGCAAACAGGCAATCGGAACATTTATGAATAAAATACTGTTTTGAGATCAGGTGGAGGCAGAAATATAATTATGGTTGAATTGATGTTTACCTCTAGATTAAACTGGGCAAGCACTGCTTGCCTTGTTTTCCACTGGCGCAGCTGTATCTTTCCGAACACATGAAGCGCTGTTTAAGACATTTATATTTTCTGCTGCTTGTCCGAGAGATACGAGCTGTAGTTTTGCATAAAGACGGGGCTTTGCCAGCTGCTCCACAAACCCAGGGCAGCCCGATGCGGAGCAGAGCATGTATACCTCGGAAGGACATGACTCAAAATGACGATCCTCTTCACCCTATGTCGAACCTTGTATTACAAAACATTTCCCCGTCATTTCAGCCCTGTGCCAGTTCAGAGGCAAAGAGGGGCCGAGGCCCAGAGATAGTAAAAATCCAAACGACACTTGTGAAGCAGCAACAAATCCTGCGGGGTAGCTTAAATGATCTCTGTGCACTGCTCTGTCTGCGTGTGCTTGCTTTCGGAGTCTAAGCATGTTTTGATTGCCTTTGCACTTTGCTGGGATGCGGTGATTGAGCAAGGATCAAGGTGTGACCGTGGCAGAGGATTTTACTATTGGAATCTTGTTATTCTCCCTGCAAACATCTCTCGAGTCAAATTAGCCCCAACGAATCAATACTGAGGCGCGATTGTGAGTAATAATTATGGTGGGATTTAGAAAATCTTTTCGTGGTCTGGTGATTCGGTTTTGAAGTAGGTGGCGTTGACTGAAAAAGATGACTCGAGCCAAAACAAACAGCACATTAACAAACAAGTAGGAATGAAAATGGAAAAAAAAAAAAAAAAAGAAAGAAGCAATTACATCTGCAAACTTTACAGTTTTTCATTATCATCAATTATAGAAGCAAATGAAAATAGTGTCCTCGGTGCCGTTGCCGCAAAACGTTGTGTTTTTGAAATATAGCAGCCTACATGTGTACAGTGTTTTTAAGCCTGCTCTAATGCAGATTAAATGATAGTCTGGGTGGAGAGAGACGTTTGACACACTTTATAGTTCAGAAATGCAGGCTCTGCAGCCTCTACTGGGAAAGAGAGAAGGTAAAAGTCATACTGTTATTTGTGGCAAACAACTTATTAGTATGCTAAAATACACATTTAATCTAAAATGTGGGTTCACGCAATAAGTATCCACACTGACATGACTAATAAGTTAGGTTTCTTATTCCCAGCATTTTCCCAGTCTTTCTTCACCACTCTTTCCCACAATCTTACTTTCTACCTCAACCCCCCAATTGCTTTTCCTCAGCCTATCTGAGTAGGGTCTTTTAAGGTAAAAGACGGGCAGGCGGGAACAACCCCTGAAGTTGAGGGAACGGAGGGCAAAAAAAGTTGACATTTGGGGACAGGAACAGAAAAAATGGGGTGAGTGAGCAATGGAGACTCAGAGTGTCCGGAATCATGCCGAAAGCAGTGTCGGAATAAGCGGGAAAGTTTCTGACAGCTGAAATGCTCGACCCATCCTTCCTCACAACCCGTCTCTCTCAGACCAGCTGTCACTTTCCGTGTGTTGACATTAGTTTTATTAATGTCACCCTCAGCATTTCACGGGAGCCTGTGGGAAAGTCTATCAAGTTTTGGCAGCTCCCCCGGACTGAGCCCTGTTCATACCTAGCATAAACATGCATCTTGGGGGATCCAGTGACAGGTGGACAGCTCTGAGGACACCTACGAATGCACCCCAGCTGCATGGTGGACACTCGGAGGCTCCCATAGTCCTTTAGCAGTTGGTACGCACACGTTTCCTGGGCCATACTGAAGGGTCCTTGTAAGCGTGACATCGCCATTGTTTATTGGTTTATTTGATTCCTTCTAGTTTTTATTTTTAGCAAACTAGGCACTTTTGCCGCCTACCATCAGTCAAGAAACGTGGTCTTTGCGAGTGACGTTTAGACCATGACTGCAGACGTAAACTGACCCACTCGGTTTTCCACTTGAGATCGGATCACCCGAGATGTATGTTAATGAACAGTGTCTAATTTGGCTTCTTTCACAAGTCACCAGGTGCACGGCATATGGTGATTTCCCAGTGCATTCAATTAGGCTTTTTAATCAGAAGAGTTTGTCGGATTGCGCACGTGCGTTCGTGCGCGCGCATTTGTTTGTGCGTGGGTGCATGTCCATGCTCCTAACCTGTCAGTTTGACGCAGGGGTAATCAGCCTGCTTAATGGAGTCCTCAGGCAATTAATGAGTGTCTTAACTCCACCTGAGATGGAGACATACAGACAACACACGCACACAAACACACAAACGAATCACGCACAATAACCTCTACACTAATGCAGTAAACTTCCCAAACCACCTAAGTCAGCGTTTCCATTTAAAACCAATTACCGAAGGCATATTTCTTTTTCTAGTAGATCTCCACTTGCTACACGGAACAAAAAAAAAAAAAAAGTCATTGCACCCATCATTCATCAATGACAATTAATCAATACAATAATGCAACCAAGTACAAGGAGTTTGGGAATGCACCCATGGGACACGTGCAGGCACACACGCATTCACAACTATGCTGGCACACATTCGGATAGAGCACTTTTATATTGAAACGCATTGCTTTAAGCGTATTAATGAATGTTTGAAAAACATTTATCCATCAAAATATTCTTGAGTGCGGCCTTTTGTGAATACCATACACTCTTTCTTTTCCTTCTCCCCCTCTTCATCACCAAATCAATGGCAGCTACATTTTAATTAGCTCCCATGGCAGCTTGACAATAAGACATGTACACTGTCAGTTGCCTCTGCTGCTTCTCCCTATCACTCTCTTCAATTCACATCAGTCCTAACTTTAAGAACCTTTTTTTATTATTAATTATGGTATGGCATAACTCAAAACATTGTGTGCATGGTAGTCTGGTCTTAAACCAACCATTTTTTTGCGTGTTTGTTGCATCGTGTTGCAATACAATTTTATATATACGTTTTATCATATAGAGAAAGGCCACACATTTAAGTTAACACAAATAAGAGTCTCTTATTAGATGCAAAAGTGACATTAATCCCATAAACACAAGGTTACAGTATGATCAATTACTGAATAGAACTGAACACTGTCATGGGATGTCTATCAGGACAGCATACATCATTGCGTCAGGAGAATTACCACAGAAGTGATGCAACTGTACTTGGCAAACCGGGCAACAGAGCGATAAAATATTAATAACAATAATACCATATGAAGGGCAAGGGACAAAATCCATTCTCCACACCAATTACAGTTAAATCCACCAAGAGCTGTTTGAGGCAGACGAAAAGATATTGGAACATGCTACAGACTCATTTAATGTTCCAATTTTTGGCATTTGGATATTCACTACTATGTCAAATGTAGTTGTAAGAAATCAAATATTCATCACCTGTTTATTGCCAACGTGACAACTGGATGTTACATAAGATAAAGTGAACTTGAAATGAACATTCTCACTTGCCTATAATAACATTGGGATTTCATGTTTATTTTTGGCTTGCACTAGAAAGGACTTGACATGCATATTTACTGCTAAATACCTCTATATCTTGCCAACAGGGAAGCAGTGTGCAAAACTAGCTCGTGTTAGCCAAGAAACGAGGCTCACCCAGTGTCAAGGAACGATCGGGTCACAGCATAAAAGAACAAAAGATCTGTTGATTAGAATCTGGTACTTGGTAAATATGAATATGCATTATTTTCATTCCACGGGAAATATTTCCACTCAAATTTAGCTCCACTCCGTAAAAAGCAGGCAAACAGTAGCTGATAGAGCCAGCTAATTCTTCAAAATGAATGTTGTTTGGGAACACACAAAAAAGAAAGGCCTTTAAAAAGTCAAACTAACGTGTATGTGCACAATTTGTGTGTGTAAATCTGATTTCTCTTAAGCCGCCTTGCAGCATTAAAACTTTACAGTGCAAATTAAAAATGCATGCTTCACAGCTTGAAAAGAGAGTTGTTCCTAGTTCCTCTTTAAAAGAGCGTTTTGAGTAGCCCGATTTTCTTCCGATTATCCTGTCAATCACTCATTTGCATTTCACTTTTCCTCGCAGCACCTACAAACACAATCTATTTTGCATCCTTTGTGTCTTCGGATCTTTGAAGTCATTTTGTGGTGTCACAGTTGCAGTCTACATCTTACATTCTGTAGAAGGCAGCGATGGAATTGAATTTCATATGAACGCATCTGCTTGTGCGTGTGTTGAGTTTAGAATTGTGGGAAGTTTGTAATCAGTAAAGGGGTTTGGTTTTGCGGGGGATTTACGATCCTTTTCACTGTATAAAGTCTCAACTCAGTTAAATTGACCGAACAGGAATGTGGTTCTGCCGAACACTAAATCGTGTTCAGAGCATGAAGCACCTTTTCCCACCGGTTACCGTCACACTGCATGCAACGAGGGGAAAAAAATTATGAAAGCCGTATATCCTCCGATGAAAATTCTTTATGCATGAGTTTCGGTATGTAAGAAAGGCATCCCATTATGCGTGGAAAACGTCATTAGGCATTAGACGAAAGTCTTTTTATGCCTCCATAAAGATGAGCTGATTGTGCTGTAAACATTATTTTGAACTGCTGATACAGAGTTGTTTTTTTCCTAGTGGCACACACAAAACATAATGCCATTACCGTTGTTCTCTTTATAAGCTGTCACTACAGACGCACACACCACACACACTGTTACACCCAGTCTTTATGCAATCATCAGCAGTCATTCCACCCCTCAGTTTCACCCACTCACATATGCCGACCGGTATTGTTTATGGCACATCTCTGGTTCATAGAAACACATCTTTCTCTGTTAATTAATTCACTGAACAGGGTGTCAATAACATCGACTACACTTGTTTTTTTTATACTGTATGTATACTGTATGATCTTGCTATGTGAATCTCAAGGATAGTGTGATCAGCTGGTTTACGTTTACCTTGAGATTTTCATCCATTTAACAGCACATTGGCTTTTACAAACAGGTGATGGACAAGTATGAATACATCATATTTTGGATCATATCATCATATCATGGATTTGTGTTCACGCAGTAGTTTGAATGTGGCGCGGTATGTCGCGCCACGCCATCAAGCAAGTCATGTATTCAGAATCTTTTGTGAATTTCCCACTGGCTGTGTGCTGTTGTGGTAATTAATCATAATGCCCACCATGAACTTAAGAGGATAATGAGATTTGTAAACAAAAGGCAACATTTCTGGCAAAGGCCGACTCACTTACCATTCTCAGCGGTGTCCTTTAGCAGGTGTGTTTGAGAGGATGTGTGTAAGTGCATGCATATGCGGTGTTTGCATACCTAACGCTCCCCTCAAAGAACCATAGAAAGCTGTCAGCTGTCTTTCTCTCTCTGACTAGATTAACTGTAGCATGCAATGGTTTCAATAAACATCAATTTCAAACATTCATGCCTGGTCACCGCAAGCTTCATAGCTTTATTGTCGGAAACTGCCACAATAATAGAGTAGCGACGGAATTAGAGAAAGTTCAAAAGGGCCACAAATTCAGCCTAAAAATAGGGCCTCCATTTATGGATGATGAGGTGTCCTATGAAGTGCCTGACTGTAATCAGCACTTCGGACTGGGGAGAATAATCATTCGGCATCGGCGGTGGCGTCCGTGGATAATCAGAGGGAAGCGTAGGGCTCCAGATTAATAGCACATTTTAGTGCTATGAGATTTTACTGTCGAGAGTAGAATAGTTGAAATCTCTGTTCTCTCCCAGCGTAGATGCATTTATTGGCCCTTGGTATTCACATGGTTCTCTCCCTGAAACAGAAGGCAATTTTAAGTGAGTTTAATTTAAATTAAAGTTGCAGTAAAAAAGACATGTACAAAATGAGGGGAAACCTGAGTGTGGTGGTACACGAAGGACCCAAACGAGTGATCCCTAAAGTTAGTTGTGAGATAGAAACTACAGCAGTTGGCTGTTTCCATGGTGACGGGAGTCAGGGTTTCTTTTACACTCTATATACACTGATACATAGTAAGCACGTACAGTACAGTAAGAGTCCTTAAGTTTACTGTATCATGTCGCTTCAGGCCTTTGCTGATGCTACACTGCTAACGTTAGCATTAACAGCTGTTTACTTAACAACAGTTTCAATTGGTCTCCCCTGGGGAAGCTGAGGAAGACATGTCATTCATTATTTCTCAGATGGAACCTTGTGTCCATTGTTTAGTGGGAGGGACCAACTCGTGCTGATAGCTCATGCATAGCCTCAGGTATATCTATTTTCCTGTGTGTCTATTTCCTGCTATAGTCCCTTACCCATCCTCCTACCTGTTACCACCTCATCGCCCCCCACAATGGGTTTCGGTTGCCTGATTTGACCCCAAGCACTTGTTCTTCTTTTTCTACTAAGTGGTGAAGAATCTTTTATTTTTTTCATAATTGCCTTAATTTAAAAACGAATTTGGATGCAAAGTTTGTTCTTTAGTGAGAGTATCTTGGGACATAGCCACTTCTTACTCACTGAGTGATTGTGTTGTTGTTTATTGAACGTTTCTAATGTGTTCCAGTTGGTGTTTTTGAGCATGGCTCACAAATGAAAATGTAAGTTTTTCCTTTTGTCACCCAAAACGGAAAGTTGTGCAACTTTGAAAAACAACTTGTGTTTAGTCCTTAACTTTTCTCATTTGTCTTTACCTCATGCTTTTCCATTAAATATGTGCATAGATCTTCATTATGGTGACAGTCAGGATCAAAATGCACAAAGAAACATATGTCCACTTAACAGCTGCCATAACTCTTTGTTTGTATGCGGTATCCTTCTTTTTAGTATTCCCTCTTTTCCTTCCTACTTATGCGGTGGCTGAACAGTACCTTCTGGGCATTTTCTACTTTGTCTGATTCAGTGAGTCTTTATTTCTTTTTTTCATTTTTTTTTTCTCCATTTTTTTATACCACTTTCCTATCATGTTACATTGAGAGGCCAATGCTCATTTTGAGTCAGGTAAGGTCCATAGACTATGACTAATGACTCATCTTCAAATGCAAGTTTATAGTTGCAGTGTTCCAAATTAACCCTTGCATTTAGGCTTTCGTTAAAGAAAAAGAAAATGTCCTTTAGCTGGTTCCTCATCACCATGTGAAAAACTATATTGCTGAGTTATTTTTCAAGTAATTTCACTTGTCATTGTCCGCATAGTCGAGCACTAATCATATATAGGGCTTTGCATTTCAAGTAGCCCTCTCCAAGGAAGAGCGAAAGTCATGTATTTCAATAGTTTTGATATGTTCCCATAATGAAATGGTTGGAAAATATAAACATGGAAAAATGTTCAACATTTAATAAAGATATTAAAGGACTTACCCCATTGGCAAAAAAAAAGAAGAAAAAGTGCAGCATTAAACAATTCCAGAGACTTGGGTTCCATTAATAGTGCCCTGACATCTTTTCACCTCAAAGCAATATGGATGTCAAAATATATACTTATAATAAAACTAAAGCCTTAAGGAATGCAAGCAGTAAATCAAAGATGACAGTTTTAGTTCCCTGCATAATTTACATCAGAGTTGGGAATAAATGAGTTGAGTTTCACACATGCGTAAAAAAATAACCCAACAAGTCAACAAGGCCACCGTCTTTGGCTACTAGCTGACAAACGGAAGGAAATGGGACAGACACGTAGCATGTAAACGTAAGAACAATTAAACATAATAAACATTATTAGTCCAAGATGTGTCTGAGTTCTCGCTGAACAGCTTTCGGTAGAGTAATTGAACATGACATTTTTACTCTGTTCTCTCCTGCTGGGAGCACTGATCATCTATTTATGACTCTGAAGCCTCTGTAAGAAGCTCTTTTAACCCCTTTGGTGAACATTTCCACTATGTAACACATAGCTTGATCATATTGTATCAAAATAGTATGGAACTCGGTGTCATTGTGTGCGACCATAATGCAGTAAACAGAACATTTGCATGTTGTTGCATTGTACTTTAGTATCAGATTGTGATTTACTTCTTATCTTTGATCCGTTATTACTGTCGTTTTTCTGCGCTAGCCTTCTCTCTGCTTACTTCTCTCATGATCCATTTTTCATGAGTTCGGCTGCACTGAGAAGTTCTGCCTCCCTCTCCTTGTGTCAGAATTCTCACAAAGCTGTGTTTAATATAATATATATTGTAGTTTAATCTGTATACTGTATTTGTCATTTTGGAAATGGATCTTGGATAACAACCAATCCTAGAGGCTAAGTGGTTTCTGAGAGCATTTGCGTGAACCCTCTTAAATCTTTACACTGTTTTCCCAAAACAGCACTTTCATTAAGTGTGCACGCACAGAACTGTTAAGAGCATCTTAATGTTGTCCTCGGTGTTAAAGTACTTTGGCGTGTCTAATTGCCTGGATGCCACATCATACATTTGAAATACTTACAGCGTAGATGAACTGTACAACAACGTTTGCACTGTGTGTTCTTGACATCAAACACACGAGTGCAAAACGTTGTTAAAACTGTCGACCCACAGCTCTGTCATTAGTTCAACTATGTTTTGGGATGGCACCCCAGGTTGTCTGTGAATAATAAAAGAATGGCTCGAATTTGAACCTGCAGTACATGGTGGTTCAAATGAATTGAGAGAAAAAAAAAGACGATAAAATCAGTTCAAAATGACATGTCTGAAGCTCAGATTGATTTATGAACGTCGACAAGGTAATAACATTGTACTGGTAACCATAATTAGTGTTCACTTCAAGTGAATGTGTGAAAATGTCTGAAAATGTTTGCGATGACTGACGTGGTCAGTTCATTAAAACAATACATTAACGAATGCTGACACAGAAGGTAAAACGAATAGGGGATCTATTTATTATGGGTCTGCTCATAATAAATGTAGGACAGTGTAGTACTTAGGAACATTTAGATAATGTTTCTAATTTTTTTTTTAAATAAGACGATTTCAGAGGCATTGTTTTCGATAGATCCACACTAAAACGCAGTGTAAGGTTATTCCACGGTTCTGAGTACAGATACAATAAATTGTAACAGGACAGAATATGGATTTTATTTTCTTTATAAAAAAGAGTCCTTCGATTTATCGCCCCCTGTAAGATTCAGTGCCGGGTTAAACAGCTCGTTGGACTGGATATTTGTATGCCAGCTTCCCCTCATTCATACCCGCACGCTGTGGAGATGTGAAACTTTGAGGGGGAATAGTAAAGTGCCGTTGTGGGTGCAAGACAAATGGGGTGGCAAGGGATAAGATAGAGAAGCAGTAAGCAGGGAGAGATTGTGCTGAAAAATATTCATACCTGTTTTGTTTTTTTTACAGCTGTTTCACAGTTGCTCAAAGGGATCTGCATATGTGTGTCATTTCGAATGACAACGCAGTAGACTAAAGGAGATAAAAAGAAAACAAATAGGGTACATAAAGGGAAGGACAAAGAATTTAGTTCCGTTTAAATTGGAAGCTTTCAACTAAGTTGAAACCCTTTGCGGCGCAGTGTCATTTGCTGATGTTTGATTTAAAGTCACGGTATTTTTGGAGGGGTGAACTTTCTAAAAGGATGCATTATGAAAACTATTCGGTCACTTTTAAAGTGAAATCATATCTAATTCTCACATATTTCTTCCTCTCCACATTGACCTTTTCACACACAGCTTGGCCACGTTTTTTTTTTGGAAGTTTCTCCTTTCCCCTCTGCGTTTGCACTGATGTGAGACAGCTGCGAAGCTGCCCGTGTCTTTTCATGGCACAGGTGGAGCCGACAGCAGGCCCTGGCAGGAAAAACGGGGGTTTAACAGTTGGCAGGGCTGCTGAAATCTGTACCAAACCCTCGTCATACTCTTAAGAAACACACACACGCACACAATCGGATTTACGCGCGCTCATTAATGCACAATAGCTTGATTCTAAAATACACACTCCGAGGCCCAAACAGGCCCGCTTCTAAGTGCTCACTCTCAAATGGGCACTGTCAGGGTGGTGCCCACACACACGGTCCGGGTCGGCAGAAGTTATGTCAGAGATATGATTTCTGATTCTTATATAAGACTAAGCACTGGATTCTTCTAGGGGGTTCCTGTTTTAGCAGTACATTGTGTTTTTGTCGAGATGACAGAGAATAACTCTCCTTGTAGGATGGGAAAAGCACTGCAATTGTCACACCCTGTGCATTTTTAGTGATGTATAGTATATGTAGTCCAATCTCCGCTCACGCGTGCCCTTACAGCAACACGGGAAACAATGAGAGTCTACTTGATTAAAAGGATCAGTCACGTATGATTCGTTGAGAAAATAAGCATGGCGCATTCTGTGATGCCCACTGCATTTGTTTTTTCTAGCCCTTGAGTGACGATTATGCCAGTCGTGGAAATAAGCAGCAAAACATGGTGATGTCTTGAGCCGGTCGTATGGGCACTTAAAGCTACAATTGATTGCTTGAACATTATGCAGGTCAAGGTGGCAGGGATTGTTTGGATTTTGAGCACAGCGACTCATTGGTCATGTATAATAACTGGCCGGGTGCAAATCAGTCATACACAGGGTAAGAAGAATGACCTTTAAGTAATGAGTAGCTCGCGCTTTATTTTGCACAGCCTGTACCTTCATATATTTTTGAAATGTCATGCCATAGAGCAGATGGCATTCAGGACTTATTTTCAAAGTTGTTTACAGCGGTTTATGATAACAGTATTCGATATTTTTCCCAGCACTTATTCCACGTGGAAGCAGTTTTTTGTCTTATGTCTTTATGTGGTGAATTCAATGTTTGTTTGGCAAATTTAGAGGTCTTTGAAATAGTAAAAACTATTGCATTGGAAGCAGTAAAGTAGTAAAAGAAATGACCTTCCGATGTTGGCCACAATTTACAGCTTCATCACAACAGTGGAACGCACACACACACCCACACCCACACAGACACACAAGGATACACACAAACACACACACAGACAAACTTGCCCTCACACATATGCCTCGTGAGGGAACTGCTATCATGCTGAATTACAGGTAATGAAGCAGTACATATGTCTCCTGTCAGTTTCAAAGTGGGGAAGAGAGTGTAATAGAGCTACAAGCCACTGCAGAATGTGTGCTGCCCATTTGAAGCTGTAGTACTGTAGTTCTCTGCTTTATTTATTCTTATTTACACCGAGTTGTTTTTCCTGCCTGTTTAGCTACTTCCTGTGTTTAAGCATGTTGTATGTAAAGGAGGACCCTGTCTTTCATATGTCAAAGTATAGAAGTATATGCTCTTTGAAAAAAAGTTTTTTTTTGTTTCAGTGATCTCTGGGCCGTAGCCTTAAATCATGTCTGATGTCCAGATCACTTGCAGTTATTATTGAATACAAAATCAGTAAAGGGCTAGTGATAAAATACAGTGCAAAACTGCTATAGTATGGTATACTTATTACATACTTACACTTATGACTTGGGGAGTTATTCTTATGGGGAGGGGGTGGGGCTAGGTAAAATGTTGAAATTGAATTTGAACTGACCTTTCTTACCTAATTAAGCGATAGGACTTACACATTTGTGTGCCATCAATTATAGATCATTACCTCTAGACCATGAAGTCGTGTACTGGGCTAACACACCAACATGCACGTGTGCGCGCGCACACACACATGGGTGCACACACACTTCCATAAGCACGTTATGTGAGGAGCCCTGGGAGCTCTGAACAGTACCAGTACTTATTGTTAGGTATCGGTAATTAATCATGTAAATGACCTGCTCCTCTCTTGCCCCAGGGACAGATAGATGGTTCTATGTTTGCATTTAAATAGGTGAACAGCCTCACATTCATAGTGATTAGCAATAAAGTTCAGCATATTAATATACAATATAACGCGGCTTCGTCAAGCGTAGTTTGGTTTAATGGTTAACGGTTCTGCAGTGGTAATGTTTTCATCCCGGCAGGGAGAAATGTATTCGGTGAGAGAATCAATTGAGGTGGGTCAAATAGACAGGGGCAGCGCATGATGCATGCAGAAAAACAAAAGTGTGACCCACGCTTTATCTTCTTCTACTTAGTTTTTTTTTTTTTTTTTTTTCCTTTTCGGCCTAAAGTATGCAAATTGTGAACATATAGAAACAAGGATCCTCTGTAGTGTATTTACACAAAAAGAAAAAAAACATCAAAAGTCAAGAGTAGCTTTCATGATAAAAAATGAAATTAGGATTGTGACGTTATTATAATTTTTTTCAAGTCTCCTCAAGTAGGACGGTTCTGTACCTTGCTTAAAAAAAACAAAAAAAAAACATACCGCCCATGATGCATTATTTTAAGTATTATTCTTAAGCAAGACACAGTCTTAATTTCCTTCTTGAAGCCTCTTGTGGCTTCCGTGTATTTAGTGTATTTACACAAAAAGAAAAAAAACATCAAAAGTCAAGAGTAGCTTTCATGATAAACAATGAAATTAGGATTGTGACGTTATTATAATTTTTTTCAAGTCTCCTCAAGTAGGACGGTTCTGTACCTTGCTTAAAAAAAACAAAAAAAAAACATACCGCCCATGATGCATTATTTTAAGTATTATTCTTAAGCAAGACACAGTCTTAATTTCCTTCTTGAAGCCTCTTGTGGCTTCCGTGCATCCTGTTGTTTCAAATGGAAAATCCCCACAGTGCTTAGCATGAATAACACGCTAACTTTCAGTGATTGGCTGAAAATGTGCTTTACTCACATTTTCATTAGTCTCAGAGCAACTGCAGACTGCTACTTTGAGCCGTCTCCCTAAGCATCTGCTAAGGGCTGCTGGCTGAGGAGAGGTACCTGGTGGGTGTGCAGGTTATCTCCCATATTTACTCCAGAACAGGGGGAAATATGGGTAATTTGGTTTTAATGTGGTGTTTAATCGAGGGAGGACGAGCAAGGGGAAGGAAGATACAAAAGAGAGGACTGGGGGCACAGAACACAGGATGCAGGGCGAGCTGACAGGAAGCGGAGCACCAAGGAAGGAAGGAAGGAAAGGAGGCTACTATGAAGGGCATGTCTCTAGGCTTGCATCAGCATCCATGAGGGTACTCTCCCTCTTTACACCGCCAGATGGCCTTGGTCTTTAATCACGGTGTGTACTTGTGTGTGTCGGAGAAGTGCGAGTGTGTGACCCAAGCATCTCGGTATCCGTGTCGGCAGTGTGTGAGTTTGGAGAGTGTGTGTGTGTGTGTGCGCGCGCGTGGGTGTGTGTGTATTTTTCTACCTGTGTTCAAAGTCTAATTAAGTGCAGGAGTTGGTGTGTTGGGACTTGGCTTTATTTCACTTGAGACATAACAGAATCCATTTTCACCAGTCACAGCATCAATGGAGCTATTAAAACATCTTCTAAAGGTGTGCGTGGTTGAATGTGTGTCTACTTTTTGTTAATTCATAAGTAAACATCTCAATGTGGTAGGAATTAAAACAACTTTAGTGCGTGTAAGATGGCATCTCTATTATCTCTGGACGCAATACTGATTTTTACATTTTGTCCGTAAAATAGTTCTTTATTATTACTTGACATGTGTATTATGTACACATAACAAAGGATACATGAGTCCATCCATCCAAGTCCATGTTGGGCTGCCAATGCCCTGTGGTGTTTTTCTATAAAATGTATGTGCCAGTTTTCGGCTGGCAAAATGGAGAGGTCTAATAAATGCGCTGAATGCATTTCTTCCCTCGGACGTATATATATTTTCAGAGACGATTTTTAAAAGAATCATTCCCCTACATTATTTATGTCCATGTTTGTTTTGTCCCTGCATTTTTCATCTTTCCTACATGGCAACAGCTCTCTGCATTTTAATGCCTCCGACTCTTGATCAATATCAGCAACCCTGGCCTAACCTGTCCGCATGGGCGCTGAGATCCTTGGGCAGGTGGATTCCCCTGCATGTGAATGAGGTACAAACAAAAAGGGGACCCACTCACGAAGACCTTGCTCCATACCTTTTACTATATTACTTTTTTTTTTTTTTTTATCAATCAATCAATCCTTCAAGTTTCAATTTGAATTGTACACAAGTTGGATTTATGACACGACCCACACGGCAGCACATGCGCGAGCACACACCACCACACACCGGCAAGTTGTGTGACATTTTACATGAAACTGACACTAAAATTGCACCCACATCTATAAACTGCAGATGTTGACTTTGCAATGAACACACACACAAGCACCTGCCAGACTAGTGGTTGCCAGCATGTGTTAACCTGGGGGCTCTGCAGGCAAGTGGACAGAGCGGAAGGAGTGGGAGAGAGAGAGAGAGAGAGAGAGAGAGAGAGAGAGAAACAAACGCAGTTCAGCAAGGGCGAGGGTGGGGGAAGCCAGTGCAGGTGGAGTTTCTCTTTTCGGAGTCAACGAAACACATGGCGAACAGGGAAAAAAAAAAAAAAAAAAAAAAAAGTGGTGGTGCAAAAATAGCGAGCGGAGAAGGGGAGCATGAGAGGAGTGAGTCAGCGGAGCAGAGGCAGGGGAGAAAGCGAGGCGGTGCAGAGCATCCGGCGGACCCCGAGCTGGGCTGTATGGGTAGCCAAATATATACAGAAAAGAAAGGAGGAAAGACAGCTGGATAGAGAGTGGGAGAGAAAAAGGGAGAGACACTGGTGGTATTTGTACTGTATGTTGATGATGATGGGCTGGGTGGGGCTGGTCCACTCTGGCACGTTTTGAAGACGCAAAGACAGATAGCAGGGGGCCACCGCGCCGTGTGTGTGGCACCGAACGGCAAACGGCACACACTCGTTGCGTCGGCTCACACAGCTCCAGTTGTGACACAACTCGACGCCAGTCGTACTCCGTGGCTGATGGTTATGCGAGTAGGCCATTTTAGTGGGCCCAAATGTCTCGTTGGTTATGCTGTTTGAGCGTTGTGTTCGTGTTGATTGATATCCGCTCAAGTAATGACGCGTTGGGTGGGACAAAGACAGGACTGCGGAGTCGAGTCCGATTTTTCGCCAACGTGTTGTTTTGCGATTGTTTGGGGACCACATATCGTTAAAAATCAGGACGAAGGACGCGAGTGTGGACTGATGGGCAGCTCTGCGTGCATGGCTCTTCCAAAATCTGCAAGGAAACTAAATGGCAAAGAAAGGAGTGAGATTCCCGCCGCGCGGCTCCCTCCGTTGTCCGTCCGTCCCCTCGTCTGTGCCAAAGCATCTCTCTTTGGTGACGTGTGAGTGGTCAGTGGAGGGTAACGGGGTCGTACCCATCTGCTGGCCATCCCCCTCCAGCCACCTCTCTTTCTCTCTCTCCGTTTTCACCCTCCAAACCTCTCCCAGCCCAATCACTTTCCCTTCTATGACTCCGGTTGCTTCATCCTGCCCAGCTGAAGTCTCATCATCATTATGCTTTTCTCTCCCTTCCCTCCCTCCAGCCCTCTATTTCATTTTGCCTTCCATCTGTCCATCTCCTATTTTCCTTTCTTTCCCGTGCCCCTTTTTTCATCTCTTTTTTTTTTGTCTTGTGCCAGGTTCTCATCCAGAGTACCAGCTGCGACCCCTGCAGCCCTATACCTCGTCTCATCACTGCCAAGCTTTGGCTCTTATTTTTCCTGATGAAAGATGGGGGGGAAAAAAGGAGTGTGTGTGTGTATGTGTGTCGGGGGGGTGGAAAAGAGAAACGAGGCAAATTAATCAAAGATCACATTTCCATTTGGCAACACAAAATACATGTGTGAAAATCTGCGTGTCAACACCAGAGGGACACAGCTGCAGAAGTGGGAGATGCGTATTCTGTAATAATAATTTGAATGTGAAGCATTTGCATAAAAAGTGAATATAGATGACAAAAGTGAGATCGTATGCTGGTGGTAAAGTGAGGGTAGGAGCTCGGAAATGTTTTGATTTCAAAATATACTGTGGCCCACTGTATCTTTCTAATTTAAGTATACAGTTTATATTAGGTATACCGCATGCTATTTCATACTCTATGTCGACATTTATAACTAGGTGTATGCATGATTTGCTGAAATACTAGAGTGAACACTCGGCTGAAACATTCGTTTACAGAGGGGGCCTGAGGCGAACCCTCCTAATATCTTCCATTTTCACAATTACTGACATCAAAATGATTGACTCTTTTTCGAGCAATGATCAATGACCACTGGGAAGACTGCGACTCACAGTGCAAAGTAGCCACAATTCCTCTTAACCTTTAAAGCTAGGATTTTCACTGCAGGGGAGCTATGGCACACTCATTTCCCTTGGCATTAGCAAATTATTTGCCGTCCAGCAGGGTAGTGGATTTCCCACTGCTTAGAATGTTGCACAGGAGTGTTGGGCCTGAGCTGGCATCATAACGCTCTCACTGGGGGACTCCATTTTGTTCCTTTAACATGATGACATAGCTCTGATAAGCAGAGGGGCTGCTTTGTGTTTGGCTGCTGTGTTGTGGCAAATGTTTTTTTTTTTTGTATTTTTGCTTTATTTAGCAGGCATGTCTCGTCTGACCTGTTAAGACGCCGCCGCTGGTATTAAGGCCTGGCTGTCTCCTTTTTTCTCCCGGAGACACACAGAAAAGTTTGCGGTCGGGGCCCGAGTTGCAAGAAAATATATGTTTTTGATCTTGTTTCCCATGGCTGTGAAAACAGCCCAGACACTTCAGAGGGTTTTCTGTTGTCAGATAATGTTGTGCTGAAATGAGCTGGAACATTGGACTACTGTGTGTGTGTGCAGCTGGAACATTGGACTCGTGTGTGTGTGTGTGTGTGTGTGTGTGTGTGTCTGTTTGGTTTCAAGGACACCTTTTTTTGGGGGCTAAAACCATCGTTATGAGGACATTTTCATACTTTGGGGCAGTGTTTGACGTTCAAGGCTTAACATGGGAGTTGAGTCGACGGAGCTTAAGGTTTAGGGTGAATATTGACGACAGTGTCAATATTCGCCCTAAATATTGTGTGACGTGATGATTCAGCTTTGGGTTGGAGGTTAACGAGGGTCCTTACGTCTCTAGAAAAACCATTGGCTATGAGTGGATGGGCGTGTGTGTGTGCAGGCATGCCACACCTCTCTCTCTTTATCCAGCGCGGCCCCCCTTGTCTTCATTTCATATTCTCGCAGCTTTCAAATCAGCGCTTGCTGTTGTGACTGGCAAGAAGCGTCCATCTCGTGCAGTGTCGCAAACCGCTGCCGCGCTCCAATCTGACAAGAGCGCGACCAGATTTAATTGGCTGACACTGTCCTCCAGCGTACCACTTTGTCCAAAAAACAGCCATTTTGCCTACAGACCAGTAATTCCCTTTTTAGTTTTCTTGAACAGCAAAATGTCACTAAAACAATACACTGCGTTTAGCCTCATTAATTATAATGTTAATGTGAAGCAGAGCTCTGGGGTAGGGGGACTGGACAGTATCTTTGTTATTCAAGGCTAAGGAAGCATTTTGTGAGTAATTGCATGAGGCTATTTCTGTTTGGTAAGGCTGTAGCTGGTCTACAGCGATAGCACAACAATCTAGAAGGATGTTTTATTGTTGTTTTTTTTTTTTTTTTTTTTTTATAATTCTCTTTAATGGAATTCAACGAATTGGCCCATTAAAGACCATATATGTAGTTTTATTGTTCAACTTGATGTTTTGTTTTTTTGCAATGCATGTGTATGTTTTTAAGTTGTATGGTTGTTTTTTGGTCTATGTTGTGGCCTTAGCCCTCTCAACATCATATTATAATATTTGCTATGTATTGTTGTACTCCGTCGTTGTGGGAGTTTATTGACGTAGGAGCATTGGTTCCTTTTCGAACGAGAAATTGGGACTCAGACACAACTGGTGACGAGAGTGTAGATGGAGAGACTGACTCTGAAGGAAGAAACAGCGTCGCGCTCGCTGGTGGTCGTGGTGCGGGTGGGTTGCAGTGCCGTACGTGTATCGTTAGCATTGTTGCCCTTCTATCGCAGGCAGCCATGGACTCGTGGCTGTGACAGTCTATGCTTCACAACACCAGTAAGAAACGCAAAACCTGCGGGGACAAATGTATCACCCGCACATACACGTCGCGCCTCCCCACTTCTATTCTGCGGTTAGAGGGAAATGGTCATCAAGTTTAACAAAGCGTCTAACAACTGTGATGTTGGTGGTACCAGTGGAAAAGTTAGTGTGGGGCCCTGGGGATAGAGCTCTGAACTGCAAGGCTGCGCCAGTTCAGTAATATCTCAGAATGACATCTTTAAAACTCAAAATTAAATCTCAGAGCATGTTTTTTTTCCCATGCAGTTATCTTACTTTGGCATCGCGCATGCATCGTATAAACATTATTGCAAAATGATCAGGGCCTTCAGCATGAACCGTGTTGAAAAGAAAGCTGTTCTTGCCAACTAAAATCTTACAAATAATTTATAATGATAATGTGCCTAAAATCTAAATGAATGTGTGGCCACCATGTACTGGGTTTTCAAGTTCTCATAAAAGTTGTAACATTTGGTTTCCTGGGGAACATGTTCTCACTAAGTAGAGTGGTTACATTTGGATTTGTGTAACTAAGCATGAATCTCAAATCACTTTAGCCAGAACACATCAGTCACATTTGATGACCTCAAACTAGCTCCGACCTTCAACCGACCTTATTTTGACAATGTTAATAATGATAGGATGTTTCTTTTTTTTCCTATATTAAAATACATGACTATTTGATGTATTTTCATTTGAGTACATGTCACAAAAAGGTAAACGTCACCATCACTTAAAGATACGCTCATGGTCAATAATGGCATATGGATAAATTTGAATTAAGATTAGATTTGAAATAAGACACGAATCAGCTCTCGTCATACTCCTTATACACTGGAGATGTTTAATTACCTCAATTCTGCCACTGGTGCTGTGGAGTCTTTAGTTTTGCGGTGCCTCCTTTATCACCCATAGACTAATGCATTTGAATTATTCATTTCATAAACATTTTATAAAGCAAGTAAAACCCCTGGCAGGCGAAACACTTTCTGTGGCAGCCTCATCACGTCCGTGAGTTCAAGTCCGGGGTTTTTACGTGCCTTCAAATTTTAAAAAGGTCCCATATTCGATGAGAAGGCTATGATCCCTGAGAGCTTTAAACTCTTTCAATTAGGACTGTTCAGTTTTGCACCCAAATGACAGACTCAGGAGATGATCTGCTCAGTGAATTATTTACTGACAGCTCAGTCTTCCTTTTTGTAACATGGAGAAAGTCCCATGGTTCAGTGTCCCTCAAGTCTACGTGAGTACTGTCTTGAAAGAAGGCATGTGACATCGACCGAATAAAACGGTACACAGATATATATTATCTCCAACAAACACTGGCAGCAAAATCGCGCACAACTACGTGTTTATAACCTTGGTATCCTTTAATTCATTCGTCTTCACCAACTGAGTAAATACTGTGTGTACTTTGTATATATTTACTTTTAATGATAGCTTCACGGTAGAATCCGAATATTACCTCTCTTTTTCGTTTTCTCTGCTGATCACATGCTCCGACGTGCAGAGCCCCCCTAATAACAGTCAAACCTAACTTTTGCTGTGTATGTGTTGCACAAAAAGCCGTATACTGCAGGGCAGTGGTTATCATGCATTATTATTAACTGTGTTCCTCATAAGCATGTTTCAAATCATTGTTTTGGTCCCCTCGGGCTGGTTCTGCTCGTCAATTACATATGCTACACGTACGAATGTGTGTACTTCCATGTATTTCATATATTGCTACTCAATTGAATAATTCAGTTTGGGCTCTGGTTTAATAACGGCTGGATTTTCATTATTCTCTCCCCCCTGCAAGTGGCTTTTCCCACTGAGGGTTGACCCTAAGTGGCCTGTTGTTGCTTTCAGTAGGTCAGGAGAGGTCACAGTACAAACCCAGTGGAATATCTCTTTGCAATGTTGAGTCACTCACCAAGGTGAGTAATTTTTTCGCACCTCTGCTCAGGGCCCCTCTTGTTCTCTCCATGCGCCAACAGCCGGTCCCTGTTTCCTTGGTTTCGTGATGCGGCGGGATATTATCCCTCACTTAAATGTTAACTCGTCGCTGCCCATGTTTTCATTGTTGGTTATAAATCTGCCACAGCAGCGGATGCTAGGTAGGTGAAGCAATTTGTGACTTCGTTTATGAGAAACGCCTCACAAAGGAGTCACTGTATTGTAACTCTGAGCTATTTAAAATTCACTTGCCTAAATGTCGTGACCTGTGTCCTGTTAATTAATTGTGTGTTTCACGGTGTGAGGATTATGGATGGAGGAATGGACTGTGCTTGAAATGAGAAAGGGGAACAAAGAAAAATGAAAAATAAATGTAAAAAAAAAAGTAAATGGTTCATGAGGATCGCCTTGTTTTCCTCCAATGTTGGATGGGGGGGACACAAGGCGAGGAAAGGGCCAAAGATAGCAAATCTAGCATGGGCTTTGTTTGCCTGTTTGTGAGCGAATGACTGTGTGTGTGTTTCGGTGTGTGTGTGCGTGTATGTGTATGCCCGTGTGTATGTTGTTGCAAGGGCACCAGATGTTCAGATGATGAATGGGTCGCTATCACAGCTCAGGCAGTGTAGTGACACAGAAGACCTCAGATCACATGGCTGTCACGCACACCTATACACACACACACACACACACGCGCACGCGTGCGCGCACGATTTCCACCCTGACAGAGCTGGAGTCGAGCTCATCTTTCATCTCGCAGCCACAGTCCTCATTGCCACATTTGCAGTTTCCTCTCCCAACTCTTTAGCCCCATTACACCACCACTTGTCTTCTCTCGTGTTCTCTCTCTCGTCCTCTCCCCTGTCAGCGCTCTCCTTTCCACTTGACTTCTTTCCTTCTTTTCCTCCTCCGTCTTCATCCCCTTGCAGACCTCTTTATCTGCTCCTTTTTTAGTTCAACCCCTAAGTTGCCACTTGTAGCAGCTGCATTTACATCTGTATCCCCTTCTACCGTCGCATATCTGCACTTCTCTTGGCCCGCCTTCCTCGGCCTTCCATTTTTTCCTTCTTTGCCTATTTCCTCTTCTGTTTCTCTTCTCAGCTGGGGACCAGTTTAATTAAAAGAAGTGACAGTAAGTGCTGCCGGACCTCATGCTCACGCACACACAATTTCAAGTCACATTGCGCGCGGCCTCGTGAAGTCCGCTCATGCGGGAAGAGGCTTCGCGAAACGTACCCACAAATCCCAATGCACACTCGTTTGTGTGGCGCCTGTGCATCTGAAGTGCGTTTACAAACCCCACACCACACACTCCCACCGCAGGAGAGAAATATACTTTGCAAAAAGTTGTTTTATTTTAATTCATTTTGATGACATTAATTTGCCCAACTTGTTCGAAAAAATAAAAAGTAAAAACTATTAGGATTCAGTGGAATCAACATTTCCTACGCTTTTGAATACTCCAAGGGCAGCTGTGGGATTCACGTTGTTTGTGTGTGTGTATCTGTATGTATCGTGCATTTGTGTGACGCAGAGAGGATGTTCTTTCTCCGGGAAATAAAAAGGGAGTGAAAGACAAAATGGAATGTATAGAGAATAATGGGAATTCCCGAGCAGGAAGGAAATAAACGAAGGAGGTGAACAGCACAGTGCCTCAGGAATGTTTTCATCGGAGTCATTCGGATTCACCCCCTCGCACGGCTTCATGTATTCAGCATACACCAGAATAGACCAAGGAATGTGAGATATTTTTGAAATGTTTTATTCACAATTCACTAATAATCTGCAATCGGAGCAGTCCTTGCAACATGATTTTATGTCACAATACAGTAGTTAACTGCCGTGGATTATTCTTTTTTTGAGCCTGGTGTTGTGTAATTATTCGGCGACTAAACAGTTGGCCTGGCCAAACCATGTTGTAAGACCCCACCTGAGGTACCTGCTGTGAGCCCCCCCCCCGGGGCTGATAGAGGAGCACCTTGGCCATGTTCAGGGTCAACGCTGTTGGACTGGAATATTAAATCCTTTTGACGTGCGGGACTTTGTGTGCGAGTGTGTTACCCTGGGGCTCGCGTGTGCTTGTTTGAGTTGGCAGTGATCAACGTCGGCGATCTACCTCTGTCTCGTGGTGGAGAACCTCATTTGATTTGTCCTTTAACAAGTCAATCCAAGAGCTGAATAATTAACGAACCACGTAGCCACGGCAACAGCAGGCATGGATCACGCATGCAGAGAAGGCGGCATCTGTTGTTAGTGGAGACGTGCACTTGTGTACAGTACGTGTGTGAGTGTGCGTGTGTGTGTATATGTATTCCTGCTCATATGAAGGAAATAAAACGAAAGGTAGATTTAAGACACATTTTGCCTAATTTAACACATTTTGCGGTGTAATAAAGCCGGATACATGTATGTATTTACAGTCAACACATTCATGTACGTGTGTTGTTTATTTTATATTTGAAGTAACATGGCATTTTGTGTTGTCGGGGCCTTTAGCTGGCCACAGCCTCACATCCGCTTCAAAACAGCAACTCACTTCTGACTGCTTTGCTGATGCCAGCACGCCATGTTGTGTGTACATGAGACAATTGTGTTTTCAGCAGCACTATTCATCTTTGTGTGTGTGTGTGTGTGTGTGTGTGTGTGTGTGTGCGCACGTGTATGTGGGATACCTTTGGGAAAAACAAGCAAACGTCGGATTCAAGCCCAGTCAAAAGACAACTGCTTTAACAATTGGAGTAAAAAGCATTTTTGGTTTCAATGCCGAAGGTACTCATCCACAGAAATGGATACGAGCCCAAAAAGTGCGTACGCGTGTGCGTACGCGTGTGTCCATGAATGCAATATAATAGCAGCCAGCTATCCTTGAGCGAGCATATTCATATTCACAAGTCTAAACGAGAAAAATACCTGCGTACACGTGTGTACAGAAACAAGACATTGAAACATCTCTTAAAAATGTGTTTATATATCGTAACTCAGCTAAATATATTCACAAACCAGCACATACGCACAAATGTCTAAACTAAAGGAAGAAGGAAGTGACTCAGACGGGAAGGGAACTCAAAGTCAAGTCCTCCATTCCCAAGGATCCTGTAGGTGACGTGCGCTGCTAATTGATTTTGTTCACTGGCTTTCGATTTGGATAAAAAAAAAAAAAGGTGGTCAACATAATGTTGAAAAACAGATGGCAGCCAAGTCTGAGGTTGTTTACTGCAGATAGTCAGGCCTGAATTCCTTTCTTACGCTTGTACCTGTTTTAGAGTGATGAAAGCGTAAGTTCACATGTATGGACGTGTTCTCGGAGGAAAAGAAAAAAAAAAAAAAGACGACTGGCAGGCCGTTGGGCGATAGTCCACATTTGTTTCGCGCGAAAGAGAGAAAGGCTCACAGCGACAAGAGTGACAGGTTGAAAGTGGAGCATTACTGGCAGCATGTGGTAATTAGTTTTTTTTTTCTCGAAAATTAAAGAGCACTGTGAAGAGCAGAGAAAGGACAGGATTGACTGGCGCCGGCAGTTTGAAAGCAAAAGCGCCGGCCCAGAGACGCTTTTCAGAAGGGAATCGGAAAAAGGAGCGGCAGGAAGAGAGCCGAAGGAAACGCCGGAGACACGAACACCCCGACGCACTCGCCGTCCAGCGGCCGTCTCCTCGCCCCTAATTTCCCCATCTCTCACCGCTTCGCTCTCTCCCTCCCTCGTGCCGTCTCTGTCAGCCAGTCCCTCCTCGTTCCATTATATTGTGAGCGCGGGGGGGCTCCGGGGTGGTTGATGTACGAGCGCTCCGACACAGGGACTCGGACGTGAGTGACTGCTGGACGCACGCACCACGCACATCACTCACACACGCACCCCCTTCGGCCAAAGCCACGAAGGAGGCCGACAACGCACCGCTCAATTAGGGCGGGGAGTCAGAAGGAAATGCAGGTAGAGAGAGCGATGGCGACCGAGGTAGAAGGGTGGGCGGGACGCGGGGAGGGGGAAGGAGGTGAGGCTAAAATACAAGAGATACAACTGAAGCACAAAGGGGGATGGATGAGGGTCCTCTCCAACATTTACACAGGCTTCGCGCTTTGTTTCGCCGCATTCATTTAAGCGCTACGGTCTCTCCGCGCTGGTTCATGCACACGAGCCAATCTGCCGCAGTTTGCGTTGGACATTTTATTTATTTTTTTTGCTTTTGTGGTAAATGTCCACAGGTTAGTCCTCCGGCGTGCACTCGGTCTCAACGTCCTGGCGTTGTGTTGAGCTTGTTCATGTGGAGTGGAGTCAAGACAAATGTGTTTGCCCGGCTCATTTGTTTCCCCCGCACGGACGTTTTTGTGTTGTGCACGATACAGTCGTGGGTCTGAATAACTATGTTGTTGTCGCTATGATAGTTTTACCTTTCAAATACATTTGAACATTTCTTAAATTCCGTCTGCACATTGTCATTTTCGGGATGTCGGTTGTGGATTGACCAAGGGGGAAGGGAAAGTTCGCCGTCATGGCTTGCCTTTTGGTTGTGACGTCATAGGCAGACTTGGAGGTGGAAAAGAAAAGAAGAAAAAGGCGCGTGTGTGGCAATCGGTTTGAACCAAAGACAGGAGACAAGGGAAACACGTACAGCGCGGAGACAGGGAATAAAATGGGGCACATATGTTGTGTGTGCATGTGTGTGTGTGTGTGTGCGCGCGCGCGAGCGTACTAATGTGGGCTGTTGGGTTGTGGTGATGATGGAGGACGCCGGCTCACTGAGCAGGGTCGTAAAGCCTGTGTTCTGATTCTGTCATGAGCAGAGATTTAGTCTTAGACGCACGCGCGCGCACGCACACACACACACACACAAGCCTCATATGAACTTAGAGCAGGCGCCCATCACACCATTCACAGCATGTCTGCCCTTGTAAATCCCCCCCCCCCCCCCGTACTAATGTGGGCTGTTGGGTTGTGGTGATGATGGAGGACGCCGGCTCACTGAGCAGGGTCGTAAAGCCTGTGTTCTGATTCTGTCATGAGCAGAGATTTAGTCTTAGACGCGCGCGCACGCACGCACGCACGCACGCACACACAAGCCTCATATGAACTTAGAGCAGGCGCCCATCACACCATTCACAGCATGTCTGCCCTTGTAAATACCCCCCCCCCCCCCTCCCTACACACACACCCACACACCGAACAAACACATACACAAATAAACCAACACAGCCATTTACCCCATTGTTGTACTCCCTCCAAGAAATAACATGGTCGGAGAGAGTAACAGTTATTTTCTTGTCCTTTTCTCAGAGTCACAGCGCTTAGCTTATTGACTGTAACCCGACACACACAGACTCCGCAGCATCACTTCAGCTCTCACCCTCAGCTCTGTCCTTTTCTGCCACTCATTGTGTTCTGTAACTGAAGTATGACGCCCCTCGTTGAAACACTGGCACCACATCACTGATTTATACACGGTGATTTCGCTGAGGCAAGACTTCTCCGATGCACCCAACAACGTATTGCACGGGTGCTTTGAATGCGAGAGTTAAATTATGTGAGACAGTTGAGATGTGAGTGGAGAGGTTTTTTTGTGTTTGAGCGTTAGGTAACAAAGATAAAGGGCCGGTACTTGAAGGGCTCGGGAGCTGGTGGCATGTACTGAATGAATAAGATGGCGGCACGCTTCCTTCCACATTCAACAGATGACATTATTACATTTTTTATTTTTATTTTTTTTACAAATGCAAATACATGTCTGGAACATTACGTTATGTCATAGTCATACAACTCCATTGGGGTTTCGGAGGAGGTACGGTTATGTAAATCAAAGATAAGTAAGGTCCAGGGTTAATAATGAAGTGAACACACTTGCTATTTGCCCAATTACAATGATCTAGACTAAGCGCACACATACCGCTTGAAATATATACACGCGGTTGTTTGGTTAGACCAAAACTAATGCGTCATCAGCTCTGCTGTGAGTTTTAAAGGATTGTAAAAAGCAGGCCGCTCTGCAAGCAAACTCCCTTTCTATGACAGTTTCCATCCATCTCTCAGAAGGAAGGAAGGAGAAAGCCATGCCTCAGCCGGTTGTTATTGGCAGTGTTTGAACAGTGGCGGCTTTCTGATTGACAGGCCCACACTCAGCGGGGGGGTTGGCACGCCAGAGAAAAGGAAAGAGAGCATCACTATTGGAAGGACAACAATGAGGAAGAAACGCAATTAAAGGGGTGAGAGACAAAACTTAGGATTACGGAGAACCAAAAAAAAAAAAAGGAAGAACGTGCGCCCCCAGGAAGGTCAGATAGCAGTCAACATTATTGTTGCTTCCCGGATCCTGCCTGGAAAGAACTGCACACAAAAACAAGCGCATTGACAGAGCAGTGTTGTGTCAAGTTATGTTGCAATGCATGTTGATGCGAACACGCGGGAGTGTGTATGCTTCGACAAAGCAACCTCTGCCATTGTGGTAACTTGTTTGAACGCAGTGTGCACAAACAAGACACTGTAAACAACTGTGTTTCCACAACACAACACGGGCCTGGCTGCAATGCGGCATGGAGAATAAAAACAAACAAAACAAAAAAACGCTTTATCTAATGCCGATTTGTCACTTTGTAAACACCCTGAAAAGTGTGAACGACCAGTGCAAACAAACAACAAAGTATTGTAACCGTAATCAACGGTTCAGCACCACGGAGAGCTCCACCGCGTTCAGCATTGTTGTTTTTGGTTGGTGTCAGTGGCACTGAATGCATCGCTCCAACAAAGTGGTACAAAGCAACGCTTGCTAAATCAGTTGATTTAAAATGAAGTCCTAAGCCTAAGAGTCAACAGATGATGTCATTTATTTTGCCCGTATTGAACAACGTTTCATCACGTTATCCTTTTGAACTCTTTAAGCGGAAGTCATCAGAGGAGAGCTTCAGTCTCGCTTCTCAAAAAAAAAGTCTTATACCTTGATAATTTGCAGGCAGTTGTCCAACACAAAGAGTAATGTCTACACCTTTCAAATATTTAAGAAGAAAGTTCACATTTTAGTACAATACATATGGGGGTTTATGAGTATCCTGACTTTTAGGAACGCCATAACTCATACACATTGGCTGGAGAGGAAACATTTCGCCTTGCTAATCTGCGGTTCTGTAATGTAACTAGAACTGTTGATGAACACTAAACTGGTTCCCCCATATTGTGTTGTTTGTCCGACTATTTCCCAGAATAGGCATTGCATTTATCGAGCTGCACAAAGGCCCGTCATTGGAAAGTGGCAAATATTGCGGTCTTCCACTGATTTTGTGCAATAATACAATTGAGAAGCCCACCCGTCCTCCTCGAGGAAATATCTTTTTATAGCATTTGAGTAGTTATTGCCATAAGGTGACAGCTGGTCCGTGGTGAGGGCACCTTCCGCCATCAGAGTTGGGGACCAATGGGGAGAACGAAACAGCTATTCAAAATAAAATAAAAAAACACCAGGATTTTTATTTCACCTGCTCTTGTTTCTCTCCATGCATCTCGCTCTCATCTGGCCCCTCTGCTTTTCCTTTTTCATTTAACTCATCCGCTAATTAGTCTCGTGGGTCCTGGGAAAAAAATAACCCAAAAGACATCATTGGACTGAGATAAATCCAGACAGAGACAAATGAGAACAACTTCTCAGTCTGGAGCCTCTATAAATAGAGAGGCTGTAGTAGAAAGCGGTCCCTTAAGAACCGAAGCCAGATTTCAGCACAGCACAACCATCAGATGCGCAGGGAAACACGACGACGATGGAAGATGTATCGCTCCATCAACACCACAGTACAGTGTGTTGATCTAATTAGCATAAAAGAGCCCGTATTTCTACTTGGAGCCAAGGTGCGACGCTAAAGCAAGCATCGGTGGATGGAGGGGCGCGCGAGTGATTCGGCTTCAAAACTGGAAGAGACCGGGGTTGGCACCCCACTCTCAACCATCAATCATGAGAGTTCCCTCTATACCAATGCTATTTGGTGGTATTACTCTTATTTTGAAGCTGGTGGTTTAGTAATTGTATTCACAGTACTGCAGTGACACTAATGCTTTGCTTGTGACACTGCGGCAGTACTACTACGCGTATAAAAAAACGAAGTATAAATAGCTACAGATAATAGATTTGGCTACGTACTTGTAGCCAAATCTTATGTGAGATTTCAAGCGATGTGTATTTAAGAAAAAAAAAAAGGTTTCCCTTTCGCAGAGAGTGCCCCTTTGATGGTCACCCTAATACAACGGCCAATACCCTCCTGAGATTGGAGAGTAAGTAAGCAGGGGCGTTTTTTTTTTTCGCTCTTTGAGGTTCTTTGGGTTTTTTTAGTTGGGATGACTCGGATCATAGCAATGAACTAATCGTGTCAATGTATCAATGGAGAATGTGGGCGTCGAAGAGAGAGAAATTGTTGTCCATTTGAACACTAGGCCTGCAGCAGAACCTCATCAATCTGTTCAAATGGGGGACGCAACGATGCACAGGAGTCCTGTTTTTGTGTGTGTGTGTGTGTGTGTGCGTGTGTGTGTACACTTTGGTTATGTTTGCCGATGTCCCGGTGTGTTCACTGGTGCATGTAGCTGTTGTGTTGTCTGTTCACATGTTTTTGTGCGTGTGTTTTTTTTGCTCTTTGTACAATGTGTGTGTGTGTGTGTTTGTGTGGGTGTGCACGTGTGTGACCCACCCAGTGGCTGAACACCTGAGTGCCCCCGCTGACAGAGAGGAATGGCACACTGTCCAAACCCCTGACCTACAGCCAACACACAGGGCATCGCAGTTTATTTTGCTTTGTGTTTTAGCACCTCGGCATCAACACATTCACACACGTATGGAAAACAAACCAAACACGGACAGCTTGTTGTTGCATGTGAGTATTCAACCTGAAATCGATTGTTCTGGGGTATCAGTCACACCGTGTGCACACCTGATCGCCCTGCTCTGTTGCATTTTTTTCAAAACAAAAATAAGATATAAAGAATTGACGTTAGGAAAAGCACAACATTTAATGGAAGTCATGTTTTAAATCAACATTTTATGAGCAATATACTGTATATACAAACTCATCAACATCATCAAAAAAAAACAAAAAAAAAACAATGACGTCAGAAAGTCTGAGGACTGACGTTCGTTTTAAGAACAGAACTTTACAAAACACTTTTTCCATAAAGCTTTATTTTTCCAGGAACCAGTTCGGTTTCCTCATTCCGCTGCTTGGTATTGTTGATGAATACGTTGGTTGGCACTCAAAACTGAAACATCGGCTCTCAGGTTCACAAACTGTAAGCGACGAGTGTAAGAGCAGCAGTTGCCTGGGAATAGAGGCACCACACGACTAATGGCACGGCGAATGTTGATTTTGAAGTAACATTTCAACACACTGCTATTTTTGGTCATTGCTCAGAGGAGTGACAACGCTTGATCATTTAGTTGCAGCACTATCAAGGCTCATTTATTACATCCATATTCCTACCCCTTTCCTAATCTGAAAAGAAATAAGGCAACGGGATACATGGAATGCCCCAGGCACTTCCAATCATTTCCTGAAATGATCCTTACCCCTCACCCAATTGACAGCGAGCGCTGCATTGAGGCCCCGAAAGGAGAGAAAGTGACTGTCAAGGCCTTGGGAAGCGGAGGCACACAAGAAGTGGGGGTATCGATCGACCGTGAGAGGACTTGAGGGAGGGAAGGGCTCCGTGAGGCTGACGTGACGTTGGCCCCGACAGACACATTTGGATTCGCCCCCAGCACTTCACATCTAGTCGAGCACCAATCAGCCCAACGTGCACACTAATTGCATTTGGATACGGATTGCGCCGCTCAAACGCCACCTTAACCTGCCTGGTGTTGTGTCTGCACCTCCATCCACCCACCCACCCATCCATTCCTTATCCGCACCATGCCTCCACGTCAAATTCGCCTGCGAATCTGTTTCACGCATATCATCAGGCCGTACATGTGTTCCTTCTCTCCACGTTCAAGCTGAGTCCGACCTGACACGTGATGCGAATCCAACATACATTAACGTCTTTTTTGTTGTTGTTGTTGTTTTCTTTTACAAACAAAGCTAAACTATGCTTCTTACTGGAAATGCTGCAAAACACCAGTTTGTACGCGGCGAGGGCAAATCGACAGCGGGCCACGTGAAAGCAGTTTCTCGCATTGACTGCTGCTGCATATTTGCCGTCATCCCGGTGACATCTTGAGTCACGCGGCCTCCAACCACTAAGCCATGAATTGTTATGTGCTGTAAAGCATTTCTGTGACTTGATATATGAGGGGAAATCTGTGAGTGCCTCTTAGTCATATTGGAATTTTAAGTCTTTTTTTTTTTTTTTTTCATGTGGAGACGAAGGTGCTTGAAAGACGAGACAGTCATAAACAGACGGTACCAGGTAATATCTGCTGCCCTTTCTGGGAGGTGGCCGAGGTGGATTAGTCTCATGCACATATTGTCGTCCGGTATATCGTTTTGAGCATTATGTCTCTCACTTGTATCTTTTCTTCTCGACTTCGTCTGTCGCTTCTCACATTTTCTCCTAATATAGTTGTCAAAGTAAAGAACTGATCATTGCTCGCGCCTCACCATGGAATTGCCTTTGTCCGTGACTTATTTGACAAGCATTTGTGAATGCCTGCATTTGGATGACGTTATCATCTAACATCTTGGTGATGCAAATTGAGAATGCTGCCTTTGTAAATGATTAGTACTTTGTTCCTCAATCTAATGAGGTAACTTGTCGTTAACCGATCACTAGTCCGAGTTGCTGTCATTTATTTCTTGTTTGGTAATGATCCTAAGGTCACGGTTTTATCGACCTGCACTCGTTCCGCACCATCACCCAAAATGAAAAACCCCATTTTGTGGAGTCTAATTTTGGTTGACCATTTCGAAAAAAAAACAAAAACAATTATCAGCGCAGCCGAGCTCCTCGGGTAGATTGCAGCTGACGGTATGCTCTCACGGTCACCATGGTGACGTGGCCGTAGTAGCGCTTGTTTTTTATGGCTGTCAACACATTATGATGTTAATAAAGTTAGGTCACGCTGTGCCGAGCCTCCAGGCTGTGACACACCATGCGATTGATTAATGACTCTGTAGTCAGTTCAATCTAAGAAATGCGTCGGACGAGGGCGGGAGGGATGAGTGCATGACCGAAGAAAGGAGGGGGGGGGAGGGAAGAAAGGGATTGATAACATGGAGTGGGAAGGAAGTAAGCAATAAAGTACGCCTAGGAAAAACACTAGAAAGAATCCTAAGCAGGTGGGTGATGGGTGAGGACGGGGACAGAACAAATCCTTTAGATGCTCATTTAAATAAAATAGGGAACATTACATTTGAGAAACAACAGCGGCAAGGAAGCATGGATGAATGAGCTATTGAGTCCGAAAAAGAAAAGAAAGCACGGATTGAAGAGAAAGTTGAAATATAATGAGTCATCTATTACTCATTCAGTGACTGGAAAAGACACAAGACAGACTACACGCGATCATAAGGTCACCCTAAATCATGGAACTTAGCATCACTTGTTGAACGGACAAAAAAACGAAACAAAGACCCTTGAGAAACACACACACGCGCACACACAAACACAGGCACACAAACACCATGTGCCGTTATTGATTCACTCTGTTGACGCAGGCTGAAAGAAAATGATTAGCAATTGCAGGCGGCACAGAAAGTTTACACACACACACACACACACACACACACAGCACGTTTAAATGCGCACAGGTACACACAGTCAACTATTGATTCAACGTGGGTGCTGAATACTGAGCAAAAGTAAAATCAGCAGCCCATTCCAGGGCTCTATTTCATTGCCCATCCTCCGCCATCGATTCATATGCACTGAGTCAAGAGACGCGTCCAAAAAAAGGTGAAACCCGTCCACCGGCTAAGAATGCCGAAGCAGAAGGTTGTCGAGAGGAAAAGGAGAAATATCATTAATGCATTATCATACTCGACCAATATCAAGCACTCTTTTCGCCTGGAATTGACCCAGTGTGTGCCTGGAGAGAAATGAGCTGGATTACATTTAGACCAAAAATAACGGCATGTGTTCTATGGAATTGGGCTCTGGCTGTCGTTTACGAGAGGAGGACTTGCAACGTGGGTCGTCTTCTTTCATCCCCGCCTTCAAATTTGATTTCCTGGCTATTCGTTTTGAAAAAAAAATATATATATATATATATATATTCTGGGCTAAATGTTCAGTAATCGCGACTCTTTGAACTCGCTCTTCGCGTAGTTAATGTGGCCGAATGTTTTTGCGCGCACCCCTGGAGACATTTTTGCTTAGTTGCCTCCTCATTGCATCTCCGGATGCGTTTCCGCATGGATTTGCTTCGTTATCACAGCTCAGTCAACCAGTATCTCTGTGACTTCAGGTTGTAAAGGAAAACACGCCCCTGTGTTAGCTTATGTAACGCACCATCGTCGGGTAGGACTTGTCGGATCGTGTTGCCGTTGAAAGGAGATAATAACTGTTGGCTGATTATTGGAGCATTTTTGGTCGGAAAAAAAAATCGGAAAGATACTCCGCGGTCTGTTTAAAACAGGGCAAAATGATCAAAAGGTCCTGAAGCCTTCAATAGGCTATAAGATTAAACCATAAACTCATTTAAAATCAAAATGTTGGTCTTTATTAGCTTGGGCTAAAGTTTAAAGCAAGGGGAAATATTTCAATATCTGCGGAGATGATTTATGAATATATACTATATACGCGTACATTTTGCATCGTCACAACATTAATAGATCAGTTGGATGGACTTTGACTTTTTGTGCATTCATGTAAGTGCCCGTGTGAAAACAAGAGTTTGTTTCTAAAAAAAAAAATGAAGCTTATGGAAAAAACAAAAACAAACAAACAAAAAAAACTCGATCAGGGCCACGTCTAACGTTTCTTTCGTTTTTTTTTCTTCTTCCTGCAGTCTAGGCAGGAGTCAGCGTTTCTGTTTCTGTTGAATATAGGGACAGAGACCCGTGCGGGCGGGGGGGCGGGAAAAAAACAAATACACAGTCGCCCGAGGTGTGGAGGTCATGCGGGCTCAGCGAGTAAATATGTGCGAGTGTGCGATAAAAACAGAGAGAGAGAGAGAGAAAGGGGAGGAGAATGTGGGATAGAGAGGGCAAGGTAAAGGAGTGTCAGAGACTCAGAGGAGGAGATAGTGGAGATAGTGGCGCTTTGCAGCCAGTGTCCATATCTCCCCCCGCCGATGACTCCTGCCGCTGCACTACAACTAATCGACTCTGTCCTCTTCGGCTTTCTTATCTCACCACCGCTCGCTCTCCATCCTCCCTTTCTATCTCTCACGACTCGATTTCTCCACTCCGCTCCTCTGTATTGTTTTTCGTTTCTTTTCCCCCATTTTTTTCTCGCACCTGCGCCGCCGCTTTCGACCTCCCTTCCATCTCTCACCCCGATCCTGTTATGATTGGTCCTCGGCCGCTCGGCGCCGCCCTCCGTCCTTCCGAAACTCGCCGGATGTTCTCCTCTCTCGCTGCCTTATTTCCATCTTCTTTCTCTGCTGTAATCTTGCCCTCCATGCCTGGCCAGCCTCTGCGAGGAGCAGAACAAATGGACGCTTTCACTTTGCAACCTCCAGGAAGGAAAAATGGTCGAAAAAGGCAGATGAATGAAAACGGATGTGTTGAGGGATGGTTCTGAATTCATAGATACATTCCTGTTCTTCACACAGTTAGGCCGAAATCATATATAAGGCCTAACATATCCTATACATGGCGGACCCTAACATGTGTTTGCCCCCCCTTGTGTCTTACAGATGACCCAGGAGCAGTACATCCTGGCGGCGCAGCCCAACCCGCTCCATCAGCGGGCGGCGTCCATGTGCGGGGCCCAGGTCTACCCGGCCGTGGGAATCTACGGCTGGCGGAAGAGGTGCCTGTACTTCTTCATCCTCCTCCTCCTCGTCACCATGATCGTCAACCTCGCGCTGACCATCTGGATCCTCAAAGTCATGAACTTCACACCAGTAAGGCCCGTGTGTGCGTGTGTGTGTGTGCGGGTGTGTGTTTCATTGCAATACCAGGGTGTTCTGTGTTTTTCGAAGCTATAAGTGGTGGTTCAAAAGGTTGGCTCTAATGCCGTGTAACGTGAGGGGAGATGAATCACCAGCGGTTATCAAGGATTGCCCACGCGCGCGTGCATGTGTGCGTGGTTTGCGTTACGCCGTTATATCAAGTGGATCTTCAGCTATTTCGCATTCAATCCGTGGTGTGTCTTGCTAAATGACATCTTATTTACATATTCATTGTTCAATTAGCACGGCATTATTGCCACTGTCCTCCTGGATCTAGCAGCCCTTGGATTGAAATGATAGGCACATTTCTCCCTTTACTCGCTTTGATGACTATGCTGTCTTTGGCACCCGTTCAACAAAAATAGATTAACACTCACATTTTCTGACTGAACCCCCCCTCCCCCGGGAAAAAAAAAAACGGGACTGTTTTGTATTTTGAGTCTTGTCCAAGTGGATACATAACAAAGTGAACCTGAATCTGTAACGAGGGGATGTTATACATTGCTCTTACCGCTGGGCCCACTTGTGTCTCCACGTTGCGTCACCAGTAGCCTTGGACAGGATTAGGGATTGTATCCCTCTAGCTGCTTGGTGTGGCTAATATTCACATGTAGCCAAGGACCTCCAGTGGAGGAGTGAATTTGGGCCGTGCAGTAAGACCTACCTTTTTTTATCACGGTATTGCTGCAAGCACAAATGTTTTTTTTTAACGCTCCAACCACTTGCCGTCGTCGCCCAGCATTATTTGCATATTAGTCCGACCGTTTGTTACGTACCTCTCCTTCTTTCATAGCACTTTCAACCGCGTCTTCAATCCCCTTTCAATATCGAAGGCGGGAACACGTATTGGTCAATTCCATTCTGTATAACGTCCGGAAACATGGTATAAGGTTCATTATGCGGGTCAAATACAATTGGCATAAATGTAAGGGGTTCTCCTTCTGGAATGACGCACACAGCCTTATGCCTGCTCTGTTTGGCTCAGTGTGAACAAGCAAAGCTGAAATAATAAGGGGGTCTTTTTAACGGTACTAAAACGGGAGCCCTATTTAAAAAGGGTCTTTCGTTTTGAAGCGATGCTGAGAGGACTGCTTTTACAGTCGATTGGCTGACGATGGCTGATCACAATTAAGCCTTCCATGATTCTTACTTTTTCTTCACAGTTAGGGCGTTGTTTGGGCGGCCAATGTGCATCCGCTTGTCGGCTGTCGTATCCTGTAATGAGGCGTGAGAAGATTATTTCCATTTTTTGGCAATGTCACAAGAGAGATTTTCTCTAACATTAAGCTGATCCATATATAATGCATGTGTCGCTTTATGGGGGGGTCTCGTCGGCCACACTTTGCTGGTTTTGTCGTTTTTGGAGTATATGTGTAATGATAAGAGACATTGCTACCTGACCCACAGTAGTCACTTTAGTACGCTACTCTGTGTAACGCTAAAAACAGCTGAATCGGCCAAAATAATCACAACGCATCTGAAATTATATTTCTACTCATTAGCTTTATGTTGAGCTGATGCTTTTTGTGCACTTAGTTCATGTATCTCGTTGCTCTTATCGCTAATGGCTATATTTCATGATCCTTTGACTCGTTTTTCATGCTGTTTTGTTACTGCCATTGACGTCCAGGATGGACTACTTTGCTTCGTAAGCACCTTTTGGATAGCACTTTGAGGAATAATGGTTTTGTGCCAAATAAGTACATTTCACTTGACTGATTTGGGGAATAACATCACCAGTGAGCCATAAACATTCTCGGAAGGATATATTAAATAGACGTTTATCTGAATCTTAAAAAGAGTGGCATTTAAAAATCCTGAGCTCAAGCGCAGACTGGTAACACAGGCAAAAACAAACTTTTATCCATCTCTAGTCTGTGTTTGTATGCTAATTTGCAACTCGGTCTCTCTGAGCATGCCATCCATGGGTTACAGCACCCATACATCCAATATCCCATATTACCCTGAGGCGCAGGAATATACACTGTGATAGTATATATGCAAATGAGGCTAGGTTTGACCTCTGCAAACCTCTGGTAAAGGCTCCCAACGTCATGCCTTATGCTTCAGTGAGCGACTTCAAAATATGAGAGAAGAAACGACAAGGGGGGGGGGTCTAAAGAATGTGCCCGAGGGAAGGCAGCGAGCATTAAGTATAAAAGAGGAGAGGATATTTTATGGCGCCATGTACCGGTGTGTGAAAAACAGAGACCATATGAGAGATCAAGGGATAGAAGGAGTTATAAAGGCAGGTGGAAGGGAATAAAGTGCAAAAAGTGCATGAAAAGACGTATTAAAGTAAAATAGTGGAGCTGTTTTTATTATTATAAATGAGTGAGTGCGATGCATATAGCAATACTAAGGAAGGCCTATGCAAGTTTCGGACAGCATAGATATTTGCTATATAGATGTCTCCCTGTGAGGTAGCATACATTAGATGGTTGAAGCTCAGGAATAGCTTTATAGAAAAAATATAATGCAGTGCTTTAAGGTATAATATGCACAGGAGGCCCTGCCAATCTGGTACACTATAAAGAACAATGAGGCGGGAGAGCCACACATTATGTAATGGGAGTGAAATTACATGTGCCCATACATGTATATTAAATACTATAAAAATGTCAATTTCAGTTGCAGTGAAATGAATACGTTGTGTAATAACAACACGTTATTGAGAAGAAAAAAACATGAGGGAAAATGGACATTAAAAAACATTTATGCAAATTACAAATGCACTTGACCTCTCCCTCTGTCGGGCCTTGTTTTCTGTCGACTGTCGGACTGGGCTGATCTTGAAAGAAATGTGCCGATTAATATCCCGCCGTGAGTTGCTCCGCAACAGCGTCCCTTTGTGCTGCCTCTCTGTTAGTCCGGTCCCCAGCAGTGCGACACTGTGAATGGGGGAAAAAAAGAAAAAAACTACAGCAAAGAGGAAGATCGGCACACAAACATGGAGGAAGTTTAGATTGGTGTGGCGGAAGCTTGGGATGGGGGTTACTGTCGGATGAGGGGCGAGTTGTTTCATTCCGTCCGTTGCATTTGTTCAGTCAACATCCCCGCGGTCAGATTTCAAGCCCTAAAAAGCCACGCGGGAATCCACATAGTGCGGTCTTTAGCCGAGTGGAAGTTAATGAGGGAAAAGAACGATTAACCGATGAGTAATTAAAGGAATACCCCACACCATGAAGTTTGCACTACCCTTCAACTCAATCGTAACCTTTATCCACCATGCGAGTGTTTTGTTTCCCTTTCGTGGCTAATTAAAGTGTCGGATTTTTCGTCCCGGTCTACCTCTTTTCGCAATTGCAAAGAGACTCAAATGTTTGATTATTTAAAAAGGTTAAACGAGCCAACTGCTTCCCTGGAAGCGTAGGTCATTTTTCGATCACAGCATTACACACGGCGTGTATGGATGACCCGTATCAACTCTTTGTAGGAGATGTGAGGTAAAGCATGCGAGTGACAAAAACGAAAAAAAATTAATTTTATTGCCCTAGTAACTTTAACAATTTCCCAGAGGTGAAATAACAGTGGATGCAAAAGTGGAAAACATGATTACATGCGCCATATATCATGTGATATAAGATGGTCATTTGAGCTTGAATTCCTCTCAGCAAAGAACTACCGACGCCCCAAAGGAATACGTGACCCAGTGCTGGCTGCCTCTGTGCTTGTTATAGGAGCATACATTAACCATACACACACACACACACACACACGCGCGCGCGCACAAACACACACACAGTGATATTTAGTTGAGGCCTTATCAAAAATGTCACATAGCAGCGGCATTAGCATTTCAAAGAATGTTTACAGCTGTGTTTGACTGCATTAGGCTGTAAATAGGACCTGAAAGAAAAAGAAAAGTGTAAGAGCCTGAATAGATCACGGTGGGTTAGGATGGCGGGGTTTGCTTCGATTCCTCCGTTCCACCGGAATAAAGATAATCCCGTTTTTTTAAAGTGTAATTTGCATGGGTTTGCGTCATGGATTCAGAATGGAAATTAAAAATGAGCTTGGTTTTCGGGAAAAACACAAATCTTGGGAAACACAATGGGAAAGCATGTCTCCATGTTGTTGACATTGTATTGTATATATCTTTATTAGCGAGCGGATCAGTGGATTGCATTTGCTGCAGGATGTTACATTCATAAAAGTAAGACTAATATCACACAACACAGGAGACAAAGATGCACACAACTGCGGATCTGTCTCCTCTCTCATTTCCAATCACGTCGCAGAAGGTTGTCGACTGTCATTTCAATTGCCACCATTCCAATCACGATTGCCCGTCGGCAGCATAATGAAGGCCTTTCTCAAACTTTTTTGTTTTGTCTGCGGTTGCCAGATGCGATTCTCGTCGTGATGGTGCGGCGCGAGAGAGAGAGAGAGAGAGAGAGAGAGAGAGAGGGGGAAAAAAAAAGAGATTTGCTTTTGCGGAGACAGCTTTGGCAGCACTCTGGAGAGGAGGGACTGGTGGGGAAAGGAGTTTACTTTTGTTTGTGTGACAGAAGGAGACGGAGAAAATGAAAGCAGGTGTATGCGCCGTTGTGTGTGGCAGCAATTATTCAGTAATTGTTCAAGCGTGTGTGTACCTTTTTGTTGTTTGTGCGTGTGTGTGCGCTTTTCACTGCTGCAAATTTCTATTTCTGTTGTCACTCACCAGTCGGTCTAATATCTGGTCTGGATACGACTTTGATGTGTTTGTTGTTGATCTCCTGTGTTATGGGCATATCTATTTTTAATATTCCTCATTCACAATGAAGTTATGAACCAAAATTCATGAGCATTCAGAGTAGTGACACTTCCTCGATGCTTATTGTGCAACGGCAGTATCAGTATTTAGAGTGAGACTCGAACACAAAGAAAAGAAACAATGATTGGAAACTTAGTGTGGCAACTTTATGCCCTTGTAATCCTTAGCCATATTGAAGCCATACCACATCAAATTGACAAATGGTGGAAAACAATCAGACACTTAGTGGTCTGTAATTCGCTTCAGTGTTGTCACACACAGGTGGTTAAGTTTTACTGGCAGTGTTTGAAGTGTGCTTTTTTTTTATTTCCAAATCCTGAGTGGATGCCAATCAGTGGAGAAATAAAATAAAACTTTATTCCCATGGCGCTCCTTAAATCAGAGTTACAGGGTGCTTTAAAAACAATAAACCAAAAATGGGAAACACGATAAAAATGACCAACATTAATTACCATTGAGGTCGCGGCTGCAGCAAATAGGATTGCAAAAGTGGAAAAGCAGAACAACTACTGCCACAAATATTTTGGCCCAGGGTGAGCTCATGTAACTTTAGTCCAATCAGGCCAATTGGAACTTTACAATGACTTTCACTTTTCACCAACATCATAATCCGACCAAAGCTATTTACGATCCATCTAAATCCACACATGCTCTGATAGGTAACCGGAGGTACAACATAGACAAAACAAAACTTGACTTGCTTGCTCTGGCATAAAGGACAAAATGGAAAAAAAAAAAAAAAGTTTAGAAGTTTAGTTTTAGAGTTTAACATTTGCATGATCTTTTCTTTCTTTTCTTTCTGTACCACCCTCCCAACAAAAGCTGGATTAACTATCTGGCTCAACACCCATGATGCTGCGCTGAGATTTGGGCTGTGTGCGCAGCTCATCTGTGAGCCAGTGCTGCCTACAATTACTGGTGACACACACAGAGACGCACGCAGAGATCCCACATGTCGTATCAGAGAACCAGAAGCACACTTTTTTCGGTCGCATGTGATTTGGCTTTGAGTGCATCGGTATGATCTTCTGTAGTATCAGAATACAAAACGGTTAGATTCTGGTGACATTAAAATGAGAAAAATACTTACCGAAAAAACTGCCAGTGGCACATTTATTTAAAGATGTACCAACTCCAAATGACATGGTCATTTTTAGCTTTATACGGCTGGATATCAAGATCCAAAAAATAATGTCAATGAGGAATTAAAAAAAAAAAGGGACGAGGTGGCGGAGGAAATACCAGCTGCCTGCGTGCGGAACATTTACCCGCTGCCATTTAGCAGACAATTTAAATGTGTCATCTCCTCCAGGCAAATAGGGCAAAAGGGACACAATGTCAACAGTGGATGAGGTGCTCCGTGCTGTCACAGCTGCACCTTTGATTTATGTCTACGAGAGGCGAATTTCTTTTTTTTTTCTTCTTTTTCACGAAAAGCTTCGCCTGGGGTCGGCTTCGTTTCTCTCTAAATAAACTAATCTCAGTGATCAGTGCGGTAGAGAGAAGCGGGAAAAAAACTGCCGGTTCGGAGTGAGGGAGGCGAGCGGAGGACGGTGAATGATGCATGGAAGAAGACCGGGGAGATGGAGTGATAGGAGAGCGAGCGAGTGAGCGAGCGTGTGGTTTAAGTGGAATGTCCCATCATCCGCGCTCCGCTTCTCCCTGCTGTCCTCTGCCTGTGGGGTCCTTAGGGACTTGGAGAGGTGTCTGTTTCACTGCCGTATGGACTGGAAGTGAGTGGGTGATGGAGTGTAGTCTGATGTGTGGCCGAGTGAGTCACCTCCACTATCTTCTAGTCCAGGGCCGCTGCTTCATACCGATGGCAGATGAGCTGTTTTGTGTTTGTATCGTTATTTGGTCTTTATATTGTCACACACACCCCCACACACGCACTGATGTCTCATCAGTGTTTTAAAATGCAAGCAATTGGAGAGTAATTAGCCCGTGCTGAGAAAATTCGGGAAATTTCATTTATGTTGCTTAATCAATGAGCTGGGGTGATTTGTGGCACATTATCTCCAAATATAGTTTTCTACGTCACGTAGTCTCTCAAAGTGTAGGTCAATGATGAACTGGATCAGGGTTAATGAGCAATAGGGCTGGCTTATCTCTTTCACCCGAAATCCTGTATTTAATCACAGTTTACTGTCCATGATTTATTTCGAAAATGCCACGCCATTGGGTCAAAGGGCATGTCTGCCCTGCGCTGCCTGTTCACGGTCACTCTCGCCATTTTTGGTCCGTTTATTGGTTTGGTCGTGTATGTGGTGCACGTGTGTAGTTTTTGCACGTGAGATTGAAATGTGCTGGTGAAGGCAGCATGCGCTCCCAAACCTGCTGCACTCAGCTCCTTGCCTGGACCAGCCGCCATCATTATGGCTGTTCACACCTGCACACCGGCTACTCTATCACACACACCCCACGCGCATACACACGCATGCAGCACGCGCACACACGCATGCAGAAACCCACGTACGCGGCCACATTTTTCTCACTTTGTCAGTAACACTGCTGACCTCAGGTAATGGGAGAGTCCAGCATGAAGCACTCTGTCCACTTGTGTCACACACACACACACGTATGCACACACGCACACACACACCCACGCAAACGCACACACTCACTCACTGAGGAGGGGTTAATGTGTCGTATCCATCAGACTTAGAATGCTGACACACCCGATGTTTAATCGCTTGAATGGATAGTACACACACACACACACACACACACAAATACACAAACACTCGAAAAGATGACATTTAAGTGGATTAAAAGTATATACGTAGAATTATAGTGTGCAAAGGGGGCGAATATTCTTCAGTCGATCTCTGCCACGGTGATTTAGCTGCTTCATTTTTCTCACCAATATTGAAAAGTCGTAACAAAACACCAGAGTCCTTTAAATGGGTTGGGGACTCAATGATGCCTTGATTATAGGCAAATCCATATACAACGCGAGATGGTAAGAACTGCTCGCAGATCAACATGCCATTGATCTATATTTAATTAAACAGGGCTAAAGGCTCCGAGATTTAACCTTTTTAATGCCGGTGGAAACGGACCGTGCGACTTATTTATCATACCACCTCTGCAGGAAGTTCAGAGTAGCTTCCTCAATTGATATGGGCCCTGAAGTGGTCGTCATTATCCACAGCCCTGCAGAGGTGTTGGGTTAAAAACCAGAAGATGTAGGAAGAAGTCCCTTGAATGACCACTTTAAATCTTCATCACTCTGCAAAAAAAACAAAAAACAAAGACGTCGTCCCATAACGTCAGCAACATTTTCCGTTTAAACTCACTGAGACGGGCAAGAGCATAAACATTAAATCACTTTGATGTGTATTTTGATGCATACACCTGAGGGCATCGGGGTGTGTTCGTGTGCGCAAATGCCCGTGCGTTTGTGTATGTGCGTGAGATAACAAGTGGTGTCCTGGAGAATATGTGACAACTCAATCTGATTCAGTCAGCGTTTTAGCCCTATTATTTCCAGTGGCAATATGTCAAATGATGATAAATAAGGAAACCCCACACACAAACAGCTGACCCCCTGCCTGTTTGTACAGCTCTATGAGCTCAGCCGGTGCTTCGGTGTGTCCGTGTGTGTAACGGGGGGTGGTCCATCTATGGTGGAAGTGTATCTGTGCCGTTTCTGTGAGAGGAGAAAAATGTCCATCAGTCAGCAGCTTTAGCTTTGTTAGCTCTGCTGGCACTCCATCAAAAGATCCAAACGATGATAAATAAAGAGCACGCACTTATCTTAATGGAGCGCGCGTGTGCGTGCGCGCGTGCGCCCGGGCGCGTATGTGAACACGCGCACGTGTTGGAAGGAGAGAGTTGGAGATACTGTCTTTGAAAATCAAATGCAGCATTTGTTTGAATACCTTTAGGGACCTGTGGGCCTGCATGTGTGTGTTTGTGTGTCTGTACGTGCATAAAAGTGGGTTTTGATTCTGTTCCTTTTCTTTGCATCTTTTCCTCAAGGGGACATGCCATAAAGAAAGTCAAAACCGCTTCCAACGTGATCGCTACTGAGGGGGCATTTTCTTTGCCCGGTTACACACATTTACGGATCGCATCATGTTTCCAGGTTTGCATAATTGCGTTCATACATGTTACATATCCCCATATGCTCCTTTCTTGCACAACAGTCACTGGATGACAATAGCTCCCGCTTGGCCGGTGAAGGCCAGGGATATCTGAGCACACAGATTTTGTGTGCTTTAGAAAGTGAGTACAAGCAGCCCTACACTCACTGTCATATAGCCACTTTAAAAAAATGACCCCTGGTTCACAGCGCTTCGTCGCCATTCTCGTCGCTGTTCTCTTAGCCGGCTGCTTCCTACAATTTTCTTTCAGCCTCCGCTCGGCACACTTGGTAAGAATTTAATGGTGAGCAAGAGAGAAACGTCAACCATGAAACGTGTGTCGACACAAGTTCAGTGATGGGGAAAAAAATAAAAATAAAAATGTAATTGCGTGTTTGTTGTTGTTAGCATGTAATCAACTACGTGTTCCCGAAAGCGCTACATTATATATTTCATACATGCCTCCCAGCTGTCACACATAGACATTCCAATTGGCTAGATGCCGTCTGAACTGCACGCTGGTTGTCTCCATGCAGTCAACTCTTCAACCACTATTCCACTCCGACACCCAAGTGGCTCTCTTCCGCTCTACATATGAGTCATTTATGAATATTTAAAAAAATATATATATATAGGCAGTGGTGAACTCCAGTCCTTTTCATTGTTTGCGTGGTCTTTAAAGACCAGGCTTACACAACAAAGAGTTAACGGATGCATTCTCTCGTTCATTTGCGCAGTAAATGATTTCTGGGGGGAGAGATGAATCTTTAACGACCCCCATGGGGAAATTGGATTGTTGCAGCAGCAAATAAGATACAGCAAAGGCAAAAGACCCGGTTATAAATAAGCATGCAACGGATGAGGTGGTATCAAACGTGACAAAGCGGACAATTACAATGCTACAGCTTATTCAGCGTAGTCATGTATAATCATACTCTGTATGAATTATAGCTCAATTATGGTATCGGCAACATGGCGCCATAGTACAAAAAATAAAAATGTGTGAACAGCGAGGTATTGAATTGTATGATGTTTTTTTGTTTTTTTTAAATATCAACATCATGAATTTAGATGATAAATCACAAATGATCACTTGCAAGGCTGCTGAGCCCCCCACCCCCCCAAAATCCATTAATCAATGTGAGATGATGAATGAAATAATGCAGCAGTAATGGGCCGAGCTCTAATGTTGCAATCCACTGTTGTTCCCCAGTAATAGCCTTCACACAGTCTATAGAAATACTCACATAATAAAAAAATAAAGAAAACACGTTAGTGTTGGACCGGCGTTGGAGTTGTGATGGTTTTCCGTATTTTTCTGTCCTAAAACCTATAAAAGACAAAAAGTCAGAAGTACACCCTCATCAATAATATCCTAAATTATTGTTATTCTCCAGTGCTTAAAGTCTGCGGAACTGGTTTCACTTTGAAATGTGTCTTGATAAATATTAGTGCATGACAGTCAGCTTTTGTTCCTTTTGTGGGGTTTGTACAACTCTGGGACTCTGGGATTACTACAATCGATGTTTTGGGGTTTTACTTCAGGAAAGTTGAAGGCTTGGCTCCCAAAGGATTTGGGTTTCTTTGACACGTGAATTCCAAATGTAGGTAACCAGGTTACCAAATACACTCAGAGCTGCAGTGCTTTAAAACGGGACCTTGACGATGCCTCTTCAATTTTTTATTGGACACTTCAAGTGAAAAGCATTCTGTTGAAGTTATAGAGACCACAATCTTTTTCAGTGTCAGCACACAGCCCCAGAGTGCCGTGCTATGCTTAAAGCACGGCATGAATTTTTAGACGTTTAAAGAATTGAGATCTCAAAAACATTTATCGTAGACAACCATCCTTTTTATTCACATTTTGTCATCAATAGCTTTTAACAGGGTGCTTTATTGTGAGTGTGATGGAAGATGAGGAAGAAAATGAGAAACTATTACCAGTCAGTCTTTGGTGTGTGGAGAATGTGAAGTGAATCTCTCAATCTATTATACAATGCCGCCCCCCCCCCCCCCCCCCCCCCCCCCCCCCCCCCCCNNNATACAACCCCCCCCCCCCCCCCCCCCCCCGCCCCCGCACACACGCACACACACACAATGACACACCACATCCACACATTTGACTTCTATATACTATATTTATTTGTCATACATGTAAAGTGGACAGTTCTCTGCCCTGTCCTTACTCATCTTTTGTGTGTGTCTGTGTCTCTGTGTGTGTGTGCGTGTGTGTGTGTGTGTGTGTGTGAGTGTAGGTGTGTGTGTAGCACTTAACTCACAGCGGCGTCTCCTCTCTTCATGCCGCCGTGATGTTCTCCTGAGTCCAGCAATCTTTGAGCCACAAAGTAATTGAAGAATTTCCTCCGAAATGCTGTGCAACCCTTTTTCGAGAAATATTACCTGATGTTCATTTCCCAATATTTCATAGTGGTACGTGATTGCTTTCTCCTAAAAGGCTTTAGCAAGCAACGGTCCTTATACGAAAAAATAAGTGTTCACTCCTCAGACAGACAGCTTTTGACAGCTTATGCTCTGCCTCGATCCTCGCGTCACATGAATCTGTTTTCTCCTTTACAAATTATACCTATAAACATCTGAGAAAAAAGGTTTCGTGAAATTGAGAAGGAGAATTTGAGTTTGATACATCAAACCAAACAATGTGCCAACTTTGGCAAGTAAAATCGGGTGGGCCTCAAATGTTATTGATAAGAAATGTATTGTGTCATCCATATTCACAACATACATGTTCAAGTTTAGCAGGCGCCTACACCTGCAAGGTGCCAACATTATTCTACCCCACACAATAGTTTATTTTATTATTTTTGTTAATTTATTTTAGAAACATGGCTAAGTGGGCGACTTGGCTGTAAAGGCACATAATGCTGAATTTAAACACAGCACAAAACACACAATAGTTGATCCTCCGCTGCTCTCAACAATTGAGCTTGTCCTGTGATTGTCGCTCCGGCGTATTGGATTAGAATAAAAGTTGTATTGTTATGCAGAGACGATAATGTAATGTCATTCATATGCGCATACAAATACAAAAACACACACAAGCGCTAGGGGTAAAGATGTTCTCATCATAAACACATCATTATAATCACAGGTAAGATAAGAGCAACAGGAAAGAGAGTTGAAGGATGCAGAGGGTACAGAAAACAATGGAGAATGCTAAGAAAAGAGAAGGGAACAAATAATAATTGGCGGATGAGGGGAAAGAGGGGGAAATGAGGTGTGTAGGAAGAAGTGACGAGGGAAGGAGGAAGGACGACGTAAGGGAACCAATTGCATCTATGGTATTGATGGAACAAACCCAGCGAGGAGATTACTAAGTATTTGATTTGTGCTTTGGTCAATTTCCTCTGCGACACACGGAGACACACGTGCGCACAGCTCCCCAGATACATTACTGCTGATCAGCAGCCTGTTGTTGTCATTATTATGTTTGCCACATTTTTAAAAGGGAAGTTGAACTGTGTAAATCCAATAAGAAATTGATCAGCGCACAGAGCCCTTTCAACTCGGTTATTGTGTTCCAAGTGGAAACCGGCCAAATCCACTGAAAAAGGCGAAACAACGGCCTCCATCGGATTTTCGGTTATACTTACTAAATGCTTTTTGTTTGTATTCCATCATGGACTTACAGCCCCAGCTTGAAGAAAATATCTGAGAACCCCACTTGGTGATACGGCATGATACAGAGTTGTGATCACTTCAAATGTTGGCGCTTCAATATATAAAATACATGATTTCCTTTTTTTTCAATTCGTTATATGTGTCCAGTTTTGATACTTTGCTGCGGACACTGAGACATAGTAGCAGTGGTGGGCGAGTGAGCGAAAGAGCGATATATTAAAAGGGTGATGAAGAAGTGCTGTGCAGAGACACAAAGTTCACTTTTAATATGTACATTCGCTTTTCCCTCCCTTGCCTCACTCCATTAAGTGGAGACACTGTCGGTTGCCCCTCTGTAACTCGGCACAAAGTGCCGGACTTGGACAAATTGACATTTAGAGCAGAACTTTTTCTATTTGGTACGACCCGATGGTCCAGCAATTGTCCAGCATACTGATTAGTTCTTAGAGTCACTTATTTGCCCTTCTCATTTGTGGTTAAACCGCTTCACAAGAACTCTGTTCGTTTTCCCCTTTACGTTTACCGTATTTTCTGCACTATAAGGCGCACCTAAAAGCCTTACACTTTCTCAAAAGCCGACCGCGCGCCTTATAATCCGGTGCGCCTTTTATATGGTTATTATGGTATATCATGACTACCGTAGTCAGGGGGCGTCGCCGAAGTAACGGCTCTAAGAACGATAAAGAGGACTTCCAGTCCCACACCATTTGTGTATGTAAAGGCCCAAAATGGCTCCTGTCAAGAGACGACGCTTACGACGCAGAGTTCAAACTCAAGGCTGTCAGTCACGCAGTAGATCATGGTAATAGAGCAGCAGCGAGAGAATTTTATGTTAACGAATCGATGGTACGGAAGTGGAGGAAACAACAAGATGACCTGCGCAAAGTTAAGAAGATCCGACAGAGTTTCCGAGGCAACACTGCGAGATTGGCCACAGTTAGAGGACAAACTCGAGCAGTGGGTTGTTGAACAGAGAGCAGCAAGTAGGAGCGTCTCTACAGTCACTATCCGAATGAAGGCTAGCGTGCTAGCCGGCGAACTTAATATTCAGGATTTTAGAGGCGGTCCTTCTTGGTGCTTTCGGTTTATGAAGAGACGCAATCTCTCCATCCGCACACAAACTATTTACCTCGGGGGAAAACAATAAAACAGCTGAAGTGAAAGGAGTGGTCAGAACGCTGGTTTTTGTTCTATAAATACAGTTTGACTGACTTATCTCACTGTTTTGTTGACGTTCCTTTCAGCGCAGCTCTATCCAGTGGAGGCATAACGCAACCCCAGCCACTAGCTTCTGTTCTGTGGCTTCTGTTCTATGCGCCTTATGATGCAGTGCGCCTTGTCTGTGAAAAAAGTTTTAAAATAGGCCATTCATTGAAGGTGCGCCCCCTATAACAAGATGCGCCTTATGGTGCGGAAAATACGGTACATTTTCCTTAAATTGTTTTGGTCAGACAGAAGGGGCGCGTGAAAAGAGAGTGGCAGGTAGATCGTCAACCGTCTGCCGTGTAACATTATGAAAGAAACCTCTTATGGTATGATGTGAGTCCAGCGCCCCTTCAGATTGTTTAGGCAGGGACCAGGTTATTGATTTCAATAACAGCCAGGGGGAATAGAACTAGTGCAATAATTTGCCGACATTCGTTGGTGATAGATGGTTCGCAGAAATGAGGAACTGTGTTATCATGGGGCAATACTTTCCTGATGTTGTCTCTGTGGTAATGGGCAGGTTTACATTTATTGTCCACTGCGGTCTGACACTGGGATTTTTGGGGGAAGCCGTATTCAATCACCGCCGCTTTGACACCGAGAAAAGTGAACTTATACCCTGTGGAAAAGATTTATCCGGCAGCCTTCTCCTGATTTATTCCGTTTCAAATAATGCCCAGTGTCTGGTCCCACACTCTGTGGTAATGGGCAGGTTTACATTTATTGTCCACTGCGGTCTGACGCTGGGATTTTTGGGGGAAGCCGTATTCAATCACCGCCGCTTTGACACCGAGAAAAGTGAACTTATACCCTGTGGAAAAGATTTATCCGGCAGCCTTCTCCTGATTTATTCCGTTTCAAATAATGCCCAGTGTCTGGTCCCACATATTTCAATTTTTGAAATGTGTCGGAAAATGTTAAAATAGCCAGAACATTACTCTTCGTTAATGGGTCCGAATGTTATTGCGTCTGACCTCGTTGGCTTTCCTCGAACTTTGATTCATAGATATATTGCAAAACTGCACATAAGTGAATCGAACGAATGAAAGAGTGATGATGCCGTAGCGCATATACGGCGAATGTGAAAAGATGATCGATGGCTGCGTCCGATGGCAGCCGGTTAACGCGGCACCCATTGAATTTTCGAATAGTGTTATAATAACTCTGTTACTAAGCAGAGGGCTGAAAATATTTGAAAGTGACACGGGGTGCGCCGGGCTAGGTTGAAACTTGATTGGGAGCTACTTGCGTCACCAGCAGGGGATTCCCCCCCTTCTTTGTTGGAAAGGTAGGACGGCCGCGTGTCGCTGCCGCAATCGGTCTCTCTTCACATTGTTTGCCGTTGTAATGTATGCGCATGCTTCCGCATTGTTATTAAGGTGGTCGATGGTCAATTTCAAAGGGAATAATACTCCAGCCTTTACAATGCGAACGTAATACGATTGAAATACTGCAGCAATGCAGGTATGGCAGGACAGATAAGGCCACTTATCTTCTTTGTAAAGGACATTTCAATTGACACGGAAAATGTGTGGCAGGTCTTTATCTTTGACCTGGTACTTTATTCTCATGCGAACCTGTGGTCATCAAACAGTCAGCCCTTCTTGGTCACGTAGTAGAGACTGGGTTAGTCCTTTTGTTTTGGATCTTCCGTTTTGCCCGCGTATAATCCTCGGTTAAAGCGCTCGTTAACCCCGTCCAGAAGGTCATCTCCTCTTTGGGGCCAAATCCAGGTGAACACTGCTTGTTCCTATAATAGAGACCAGAATTGTATGAACATTGTGAAAGCATAAAGCCCCTACTTCGACCGTGGAGGGGGGGGGGGGGTCTTGTGATCTCCGATGACATCGCACCTTGTGACGACGGTTTCTGGTCCGATATATGTGAAATATAGTGGTTTCACCTGACTGAAAAAAATGCGGCGTAACGCAAGCGGCATGTTCGCAATTTGTTAAAGACTCGGAGGGCAAGCTCTCATTTCATTCGACAGATGTAGATGATAAGGACTCACCTCTGATTCTAAACAGGGGGGGCAGCTTGCCATCCAATTCCGTACCTTTTTTGGTGAGAGCGAGAGGGCTGGAAAAGAGGATGGATCACTCTTGACACCTGCTTGCATTTGTGTTTACTTTCTTTCGTGTCAGTTCGAGAAGGATACTGACGGTATGAGTGGATGAGAGACAGACAGCAACAGAGACTTCGGCGAGATGCCGCATATCCACAGGACTCCTTCGGGAGCCGGCGCCGTCTGTCGCACGGCATCTTACGTAATACTATGAATCGAATCAGAGAAATACATTATTATTTGAATTCCTTGCAGTGTATTTGGTTTTAAGTTGAACAGTATTGTGCTATGTCAACAAAGTTCCGGTAATTCTGGATTCGGGAAGACTTTAGTTCCGTCCCGGGTATATAGATGCGGCGCGCTGCCATTATTCTGTGTTTGTTGGCAGTGTCTGGTGCTCTGAGCACCTGCGCCGCAGACACCTTCGCCTTGGCGTTTATGTCAAACACCTGCTGTTTGTCTATGTGGAGAGATTCTTGATTTGCCACCAGTTCCTGTGAGGAAACCCCACCGTAAACGGTACATTTGTGTTTTTAATTTGCATTTTAATACAATGGACAGCAATTGCCACGGAAAGCCGTGTAACCCGCGAGGAGGGACCGGATGTCGCCCTTTGTTCTTCGGCGCGCACAGTTCTTTCCTTGGGGTTTTGAAAACGATTCTTCTGGAATAATTGTATGTTCACAGCCGTCCTTGAGTGGCCAGTGAAAAGCGACAGCAATAGTGGAACAACAAAGGATACCGTGCAGCTGTGGGCCCGGACCTCCATGTGAACTTTGGTGTCATGTTTTTTTATTTCTTTTTATTTGGGGCCTTTTGGAGAAGTCACATCAGAGGAAATAATAAAAAATTGAACGTGCAAAGGTCAGGTGAAGGTACTTCAGTTCTGCTCGAAGCATCGTGAAACCGGGCATCACCCGAAACTGTTCTGTATATAAGCTTGTTGTTGCTGTGATATGTGTGTGTGTGTGTGTGCCTGTGTGTGTGAGAGCATTGACAGAGAGTGTGACACCTCTTACTCCCTCTATGAACAACCTCCTCATTATTGCTGTAAAGGTCTTTCTTGATGTTTTGTTGGCTCATTGTCACTGGAACCGACTCCAGGCTGGATTACACCACCCACCGCCTCCAAGAGCAAAATTACATGCCGCCCCTGTTTTGTTATACACTCACACTGAGGGACACAATGGATACAGCTGAGAATTTAATTTACTGTAGCCCTACAATTGTTTTGCTTTTTTCATTCCTCTCCTCTCCGGAGGCGTGTCCACGAGGCTGTGTGTCCAATCGATTTACCCGTTTTACAGTATTTGTTTTGTCGTTGTCTATGCCTGACCGGGGAAGGGCGCCTCTTTTTTTTTTTTTTTTTTCTCTTCCACTATTTACCAGAGAATCCCATCTAAAACCTGCCTTGATTTCAAAAAGCGTTTTTTACAGCTCAACGGGAATAAAGCGAGATCAACTCCTGTAGTTCTGAGTCATGAACCAACATGTGAGACAGATTGATGGCATTTTTGTCCCAGGACCAGATGGACAAAACACGTGATAAGGAATTTTGAATATAAATACTTGTACTGGTCTTAAAAGCACTTAATGGCTTTGCACCAGCCACCATGTATGAGCCCCGATGGCCTCTCCTGTCGTCTGGCAAGAGTCTGCTAATTGTCGCTAAGTGCAGGAAAAAAACGATTTCTGCGCTCTGATCTGTGTGCCCGGGGAACTGGGAACATCTGGAATGTACTGCCTAGCTCGGCTTTTGGTTGGGATGATCTATGGTGTTGATTCTTTCTTTTTATTTAATCGTTTACTTGAATGTCCTATTCTCTCTGAGCGTATTTAGTTTGACATTTATTTTACCTGGTTTTCTTTTGATTGAGTCCCTTTTAAATAATGAAATGACCCATTTTTTTTTTTCCTCTGTTTCCTTTTGTCTCTAAAACAGCCAAAAAAAAAAAAAGGTGTCTGATTGACTGGTTGGAGAACTTTGCTGGGTGTTATATGATATTGATATAGCAATGTTCACAGGGGGGGCGAGGCTAACACAATGTTCTTCAAATAATAAAACAATACACATATGAACACAAACTATACTGTGAAAACCAACGCATGTAATTAAAAGCGAGAGTGAAATGGTTGGTCTCAAAAGCACTGGAATCGTCATCCTTCCTGGAATCTCCGTTTATAGCTTGCGATATTGTATTTTTTTTCACAAAAAAAACATACCAAGTGACAACCCAATTCCCGTCCCTGCGTTTGGCCAACAACATATCTGCATATCTTCAAATCAAACGCAAGTATTCGTTGATGTTTATATGTATGTATATATATTTATACTCGGACGTTTTGACGCGTTATGTCTAAAATCGTCCCCTCTATCAATATACTGTACCATATCTTCAAATGTTCCTATCGTTTTTCTCTCGGTTGATGTTGTGTTAGAGTTTTGTGTACGGCTTTCTCTGGTGCTGTCCGACTTGCACCAGCGTGCGACAGCATTGAACTGAAGCGCAATCCTTGTAATGAGACGGGCAGACCTTCGGGAAAGAGTCTTGCAGCGCCAAGGTGACTTTATATATTTGTGTGTGAGACTGTGAGACTGTGTGTCGGTGTGTGCGTGTGTCTGTTTGTGTGTGTGAGTGCGCGCGTCTTCAAGACTCATGACTCATTTTTCATAATGTACACCGCCTGCACCCCTGAGAACCCCCCCCCCCCCAATTTGCGTCCCTTGCTCTCGTTTTCCCTATCTGTTGACGCTCTTTATCTGTCTCCGAACTTCCTTTGTCTCTTTTTCTCCCCGTCCTCTCTCCCAGGTGTACGTCTCCCTGCTCTCTTTCATCTCCCCTTCCTCCCAACCCATTCCTTCTCCATCTCTCAATTCCTCACTCTCGCATTGTTTAGCCAGTGGCTGTCTGCAGTGACTGACAGCATACAAACAACACTCTTGAGTTGTAGGCTGGAGGCATATACGCACAATCACACACACACACACACACACACACACACACACACAGACCTGTTTACAAAGATGATTATACTGGTCATATAGGAAATAAACACACAAGTAGGCACAGGTTTTGCCAATGCCATGCAGGCTTGCTCAAGCAAACACGCGGGCGCGCACACACACGCACACACACACACACACACACGTCAAACATACATCACCCTTCCGATAGACCCAACTGTTTACATGCTGCCATGTACACATTGCACGGACAGATTGAATGAAGACACACACACACACCAGGGTATACACACATGCACACTTTTGCCATCTGTACATGGCACTTCCACCGACACTGGGGCTGATTGATAGACATGGATCTGATAACCTTGTCGCCAGATGTCACTCAACAGCAGAGGCTTTTTACACACACACACACACACACACACACACACACACACACGCACACACACACACACTTGTACCTCTTTTTTTTCTATATCTCTGTGAGAACATTGCCACTTGAAAGAATATCCAAAATGGAGAACATGCCAAATTGTCTTAAATTTTCAGAGATATAGTGACAAGGCCTAAAAGTGAAACTGGTGTGCTCAAAGATATAATTGTACAAACGCACACACACACGTACATTTGTTTTGATGTTCCGAAACGCTCTTATCTGATGACATATCCGACGCTCTCCTCATTACTGAGATCAATAAAACCTGTGACAAAGAGACAGTGAGCGAACTACAGGGGGTCGAGCTCTGACCCCGTGGATAAAAACGTAGGTGGGGTCGGGTGTTAATCATAAGGTCTGGGATTTTATCTCTGGGTGGCCATCTTATCGGTCAGTCTGCTCATTTACCATGTTTACGTGAGGAAAAGACAAGTCACACTCGTGGTGGCGATGTACACAAAGCTTTGCAGCACCGAAGAACGGTCATTTTTAGACAAACAATTTCGATAGCAGCTGTAGAGCAGTATGCGCCTCCCAGTGCACAACACGGAGGTCTGGACGTCAGTCCATTTTAAGGGCGGGTGTGGCTATTCCTGCCCTCTTGAGCGTATGCGTGGCCCTGACCTGCGGCACACGCTCGCAGGATGAAGGAGGCATGCTCGGACAAATTATGCGTCCTGATATTGACATGGACAGGCACACGCGACTTGTCCATCAGCTGTGTAGCCATTCATGGTGTTTTCCACTCTGTTTGGCATTCAGGTCATATCGGTTCCAGGCTGACAAGTGACCAAGTAGTTGGCATGGGGATTTGAACTGCATAAGCGTTCGCTTGTCAATCAAGAAAGCCCTTGTCACATGTTGTTTTTTTGTTCCCGTTACGTGCGACGCTGGGGGAGAGCAAACACAATGCAGACGGTCTGGATTGGATTAGCCATGCGTTTACTCAGTTCTGCGTGGTTAACACTGGATATTTGTTCACAAATATATGTGACTGCGACATATGCTTCTGATCACTCGTCCTCTCTTTATTTATTTTTTTATGTTATTATACCTATGCATACAATGTCACACAGCCAAAGGAACTCGACAGACAGAAGGGAGTAGAAAAAAAAAAGACATTCTTGGCATTTTTTCGTACAGTGGGCAGAAAGGGAGAACAGACATGAACGGCTGATGGATGCAGCGCGACATGTTTTGTCATCTGTTTCTCCGTCAAGGAGAATTTGAGGCATCCCAGATACTAAAATAGTTAACTTTGTACCTTCTCTTCCTGCCTCTTTGCCAGAACTGGATCAATATAGACCCAACCGATGAAAGCAGATGTATTTTTGTTATGCTTGTCACTCAGAAACAATCCCAAAAGTAGAAGAAGACATACTGTGTGTGTGTGTGCGCGCGCGGGCGTGTGTGTGTCGGTCGGTGCTCTTCGGGGTGGGGGGGGGGGGGGGGGGGGGGGGGGGGGGGGGGGGGGGGTGATTGGCAGACAGGGGAGCTGGTGGCCACAAGTCTCAACAGTGATGATCTGTCACCCTCAACTCATTAAAGCAGTCACGTCTGGTGGCAGGGACGGGAATGATGCCGGGTCACCTGGTTTGTTTTTCCACTCTGCTTCACGGCTGATGCAGAGAGGCACAGCGGCCCCGGACGCGTTAAGTCAGGCAACATCATTTGTCAGTCGACGATACACACACAAAGCGACACTGGCTGTTGCGCCAAATACCAAAAGACACTTTTTTTTAAAGATATTAAATAGATTACATTTGGTGTCACTTGCACCCGCTCCGTGCGGTAAGTGGGAGCATCGCTCCAAAGCGTGATTTACGAAGGCGGTTTCCTTGCCCTGTCCTGCGTTCAAAACTGCGATTGGATGAGAGAGCTGACTCCGTACGGTACAGTAGAGGGTGTCTTTGCAGCTGTGGGTGATGAAAAGATGAGGTTCCAGTGTTTTGATGTAATGCCTGACATAAAGCACGACGCCAACAGGCGGTAACTGGCCACCTGTTCAACTTTGACTGCACATTTAATAATAAGTCACATTTATTCATGTAAAGACTATGTTTTACACATGTTCAGTGTGTCAGGAATGAGCCCGGAGCTGTTAGGCGAAGGATTTTGGTTCCATGTTTTTTGTAAATGCGAAGCTGAAATCCTCAGACTTGTACGGTGTATAAGATGTAGAAGTTTGGGTTTGAATGTGCTACTTATTATTTTTGTACAGAAGAAGCTCATATGCATATAGGACATCAGGTGCTCAGTATACCATGTGGTTTATAAGTCCAAAGATATTGGATTCCCGTCAGTGTTCTGTTGCTGATGCATTGGGTTGTGATGTGGAAGAATGCATTTGCGATCGTGCGATCAAAAACCAGCGCATCGTTTTTGGCCATCTTGGTTTGAGAGACAATGTTTGGCAGGGAAAACAGCCGGCCCGAGTCCGATGTGACGCGAGAACAAAATGAAAAAAAGTTTGACGTGAGCGTTTTTTTTTTTTTCCCCTAATACGCTCGCGCTGCAGAAAATGAGTTGTGCTGAACTCGGGTTTCAGGAAACAGAGATGTATTATGGATTAAATGTGATCCTTGTGTAAGGGAGGCAAATAAATGAGTGCAGCCGCGTTGAATATCAGCGAGTCAATATTAGCACTCTCACTTGTCACCTTTTAAATAGTCCCCTGTTCAGACTGTTGAGCTAACGCGGGAGACGAAAATGTGTGCTGAATCGCAGCTCTCATAATGTGTACTCTTGAAACTGCAGCGGAAGCCTTCGGAAAACAGACCGTTTGCCTCGCTACCTTTTTTAATTCCCGCCATCGCTTCTCATTTTGCCTTCCACCGGATTATCTGAAAGTAGAGGACAAAGAGCCTACTCACGTCGGACAGTTCGACACCACGCTCAAACTCAGAACATTCACATGGTTGTTGGAGGTTAGGCTTCAAGTCCACATTGTCCAAAGAGGCACCGATTTTGAACTCGGATAACACCAGGAAGCGATGCAATGCCGGAATCTCAAAGTAGCGAGGTCAGATGGTGCGCTTGATCCCAGCAGACGTGGAATGTTTGGTTTCTCCCTCTGATATCGGCGTTTCAGCCCGGTTCTGCTTGTTTTAGAACACCTCGCTTGTTTTTTTTTTTTTTTTTTCCAGCTCAGAGGAGCAGAAGAGGAATCACAGAGGCGAGCAGGAGGAGAGATACTGATCGAATCTCCGGTCTCTGTCAGCGCCTTAGGTAAACAACACGCTGTCGCCGAATCTTTTACTGTTAGAAAAACGACAAATGGAAGATTTAGAGAAATGAGTTTTCGGGGGAAAAAGGCGGCGAAACAGACCCTGTGGATGACTTTGGGAACAATGTATGAAAATCAGGATGCCTAGAATAAATGTTTCGCCAGCAAAAGGTGACAAAACAATCTGTCTTCTATGCGTGGCCTTTCCACGAATGATGAGATCTTGAATATTTCCTCCCGACATCTTGAAAGTCATTGAAAAGTTTGAGATTTTCTTTTTTTTTTACACAAATGATGATCGGAGGGGGGGGGGGGCAGAATCCCTTCCATCCATCCAACTCGCCCCAATATTTCTGGTTTATATTATTTTTTAAACACTAGAGCAGGTGAGTGGGGGTGGGGGGGGGTGACAGCGGGGAAGCGCGGAGACGCATCAGAGCTTTGTCCGCGATTTGAGTGGAGGAGCGGCGTGGGCCGAGCGCGGGGGGCGCGTCGGCTGTCGTTTGTCCGTCAGCCGGGATTTGGCACGGAGGCTCCTGGCCCGAGGCGAGTGAGCGACGCCCAGGGCCGCCTGTTCACGTGGGGCCGCCGTCCAACGCGGAGCACGGCGCGGTGCTTCAGAAAGGTTAACGCCCGTCCTCCCGGGGCAGGACGAGACGTCTTGAAACCTCCCCCCTGTAGCGAAATCATTTTTCTCGACAAGTCCAGACTGACACACTCTTTCTGGCCCCTCTTAGCTGTACGCGGAAGCCACATTTTCTTCTGCAAAAAAATGTAAAAAAAGGAAAACATCTTTACATAACGATGGTTTGACAGAAATCCAGTGAGCTCCTCATTACGAGAGAACTCCCCCAAATTGCTGCCATTACCGGTGTTAATAATGAGCATTCTGTTTCCTGTAGCCCGTAGGTGGTAGATCAGTGCTCAGCAATGTCGGCGGTCAGTTTCCACTTCCGTTTCAGTCCGGCTTTATCAGACCGGCTCCAACCCCCGGGCCACCGGGCGCACGCTGCTCACACCTCCTCCTGCGCGCCCGGCTCGAGGCACCCGCTGCACTCCGCCTCACCCCTTCTCCTTCCCACTGTGTTCGCAAACCAGCACACAGGAGCAGATGGGCCGATTGCAGCCGTTGCGGAGCGTAACTTCAGGCCAGCGCAATCTCTCGGACAAAATGCACGATTGAATCCGCTTTATTGTATCGGTTGATGGTGATAACAAACATCGCTTTTTTTTAAATGTATTTGTTACCTATGATGGGTCACAGTAGACGCATTTGACTTGTTTCTCTGGCGACTCACCCAGTTTTAATTCATTTATGGAGTATGTCGTTTTGGGATTTGTCCATCTCCCCGACTGCAGAATTTGGGAAATAACCATTACGAGGAGTGGCTGTCTTCCAAGACTTGGATGACTCACATTGGAATGGATATTTCCCACTTAGGGCTAAAAACCTGTATCCTGCTTGTAGAAACTCTAGTTCCCCGATGCAACACGCTGATAATCATTTGATTTTCATCATTTTGTCAACTTTTTTTCTACTTCAAGCAGAATATATGTTTTCCTGTTCCACACACGCAGCGGGTCAGCTGCTAGTGTGGTGATGTTTTGTAAAAATGCCTCAAAGGCAGGGGAATTCATCCCCCCCCCTCCCCCTTTGAACTGCACCCAGTGTTTTAATATGAAGCAGATGGAGGCTATTGTGTGCTTACATTGACAGCGCAAGGCTGCAACCAACGACTAACAAAGCATACGGGTGCAGATTCATGCTGTCTGCTTTTAAAAGGGGGCTGAAGATATAAGGGCGGGTTGTTAAAAAATATGGCCTGCTTCTATCATTTGACACCATTTGGGAGTTTATGTATTTAGGCAATGACTTTTTTTCCACCCATCCTTAAGTCTGCTGCAATTAAAATCCATTTGGCCAGAACAGGCCACGGCACGCTACGCCCACGTATATATTTCCAACATAGTTTGACTGACTTAAAATCCATGTGTTAACTCAATTCAAGCGGTGCTACGTTTTAAAAAATGTTTTTTTTTTTTTTTTTTCCAGTTTTAGGAGAGAGCAATGAGGAAAGTTGAGAAGTGTCGTGAAAAAGGGGGCTAGGTTGACAGGAAAGAGGAGGTACCTTTTCCGGGACTCGTGGTATGAGCTTGAGTTTTCCAAACCGAACAAATTGGAGTAACTCACCATCTGGCGGCCGTCAAAATGATGGGACACACCGACGGGATTTTCCCACATGGACGCCGTTTAAAGTGGACAAGTGCTGTACTTTTAAACGCCTTGCACGTCAAACTTGAAACGCCTTATTGAAGAGTTAATGACGATCAATGTCATCCTACGATGACATGACGTGAAAAATGGTCTCAAGCACCGTGTTAAATGACACACGAAGTCATGTCCTCAGTGAGCAACATCCCATTGTGTCTCCTGATGGTCAAAAAGGCAAAGGGCAACCGCGGAGTTCCCTAGTGTGAGCATCACTTCAGCCATTTTCTCCGCTGTTTTCCCCAGACAAAGGTGACACCGCTCGCTCTCTCTCTCTCTCTCTCCTCTCTCTCTGTGCCGCTCTCTCCCTCTCTGGGTCTTTTGGCTGACAAAAAAAAGGTTGTGTGAAAAATTTGAGCGGTCCAGAATATTAGCAGTGCCCGCAAAATACTTTCCGGTGATATCCATCACCACAGGGACCCATGGGCTCTAGTGCTTTTGTGTGAGCGGGTGCCTGTTTGTGGACACCTAAAAGTCACGGTGATAAACTTGTCGGCACTTTGTACATGATTGGTGTGGGCACTGTGTGTGTGAGAGTGTGTGTATAACCTTGCATATGATGTGCTTCCGCGTAATGGGACAGTTTGCCAGCTAACCTCCCTGTGAGGGCGGAATCCATCATTATCTCCGACATCACCACGTCGACGAGGACACCCGCGCGCGGCGTTGACCTTAAAATCATCGCACAGCCCCTTTTTATGGGTGACATTAAGATGTGCCGTGCCCGGACACAGCCTGGATAGGATGTGGCAAAGCCACGGGGGATGTGGACGTGCTTTGGTGGGCGATTGACCATACCGCCATGTGCGTTGCCGTTTTTTCAGGAAGTAAAATGAGATTGTGCGATGATGAAACTAATGCGTCCGCGGTCAGCATCATTCCGCTGGGATTTGTTGTTTTTTCTTTCACGGTGGACAGTAGGCAATGGGGGCAGAAATCGAATGAAAAAAAGACGTCAAAACAAAGCCAAATTGAGACAGCCAAGCTTTGTGGTAGTTGTTGTCGGGTTTGTTGCCTTCCTCGTTGCCAATCGACGAGAATCCCCTGCCATTGTGTTGTTTGTTTGTCTTGGTTGATTTTGCTTTGTTGCGGAGGAAATGGATTCCATGCTGCTGGAGCCGACTCGAATGGCAAAGGCGAAAAAGGGTAATAGAAAGTTGTTTGACTCTGCAATGTGGGGCAGCAAATGATCTGTGAATATGCCATCTGATCCAGCACCATGACCAAACAAGTGGTGATTGACGGTAACTATGTGGACTTTACAAAAAATATCCAGTGAATGATGGTAAAAGACAGCGTTTTGGGTCAGGTCATTTGTGAAATCAAGCACGCGGTGTCTTCTTTAAATGGCTGAATGGCCTCTTACCTTATATACAACTGCAGAATCCTGTCACGGGTTGTCCCTCGTTGCCGATGATAAACAGCAGGGGCCTCAGACAGGTCCAGGTGGATTTGGGGTCAGTTTCGTAACATTTCATTACGAATAATCCAAAAGGTTTATTATCCATTTACGCTCGATTACAAATGCCCCGGGCCGCTCTTTCCACACGACCGCCAATGTGCCCTTTTCGTTTTAAAGGAACCCCAGCCCTGCTTATAAGGCAACCCCTGATCTCCTTTCCTGAGTTTAATTTCACAATGAAGAACGAGAGAGCCAGACAAACGGAGGGAGGGATGAACAGAAGTGGGGCAAAGGAACAGCCCTGACTAAATGATTCGGGGAGAGCCAGGGAGCTAGACAATGAGGGATAAATGGACGGCTGAAGAGATTTACCCACTTTCTGCTATTTGTCGTGAAATCCCCATTGTTTCCAAGGCTTTAGCGATATTGTGTTAAGAGTGTTACATTCGTGCCAGCGATGCGTGCCGGATTGCAAACAAAGAGCCAAAAAGACGGCAGTGTGTGTGAGATACAGAGCGAGGAGGCAGAGCTCTCGTGCCCAATCACCGGGGGCTTCGGCGTTGGACGGCGGAGCAGCGAGGTGGGATAAAAAAAAACCCCGATTCATTTTCACAGGATCGTCTCCCCGTTGCTGGAATTGCGCAACAGAGAGTGTGAGCGAGAAAAAGGAGGGAGAGGAGGCGGGGATGGAGAGAGAGCCGGGCAGGGCAGCGAGTGGGAATGCGTTTAGCCTGAGCAAATTCTGTATGCCCGACGTTCTCCCTGTGTGAGTGTGCGTGCGCCCCAGATCTACCGTATTATTCGCTCATATATCCGCCGGTACATACCGGTGAATATTGATGTGCGCCCCCATTCGGTAAGTAACGATTCCGGGGAGTAAGTCAGTTTGTGATTTGCTCCTGTCCTCGGGTTGTGTTATAACTTATTGAACGCCTCGCCCAATAAGCTCCACGCTCCACTGTATATTCAGCGTAATGATTATGGATCCAGCGACAACACTGTAAACCTCCGGCTGGTTTAGCGCATCGATCCGACACACTCTTATCACTTTGCTCCCAAGTATGCGCTTGCTGTCAATACCACGTAGGCCCCTATAGGTGGTTAGTGTTTGTGTGTGTTTCAACAAAAGAAAAAAAATATATATATATTTTCTTGCAGTTGTCCACCTCCGGTGTGATGCGGTTTGGATCAGGGTTGATCCTTTAGGGGAAACGAGCGAGAGGATATACAGGAGAACGGGTCCCGTCTGCTCATACATGTTTAATAAACACATGTCATTTTTGTGATCGCAGAAGCACCTCGCAGGAATTAGAAATGGTCAGAACTTGAGTTACTTAACTTAACGTAGAATTCTGTGGGCCAAGGGTCAAGGTCAGTGCGACCTCGCCAAGCGCAGTTAAGCCCTTCCTAATTATCCTGCTTTTTCACGTCATAATGGATTATTTAAATAAGGCCCTGACATCAGTGTCCATGGAAGTTTGTTCAAGGGCATCTACTACAATACCCAGAAGCCTCCCCTAGCCCGGACGAATTTCACAGTGAGAGCAGCTGTTGCATCGCTCCGCTCTGTGCCTCTCCTAAGCATCGATTTGACATGGTGCGGTGGCTGCCCCTATCCCAGTACCCCGCATGAATTTGATCTCACCATGTCGGTCTGATCCAGCGATTTTCAAACGTCGACTCGCGCGCCATCTATAAAACGCTGCACTTTTGATCACACACCGGCACAAAGCCATTTTTATCGAAGAGCCAGTGGGCTTATCGGAGGCAGTGTGGCAAAGCCCACAACTCGAAGTTGTGCTTCACAGGGCCTTTGACTTTCACTCTCTGAAAGTGCACGACATCAGCGAAACACAAAGTGCATTGCGTTAATTAAACGATATGAGGCAACATTATTAAATACTCTTCGGTAACGTGCGATGTTGATGGATAAGGAAAGATTTGCCTTTCTTACCGATTCAATAATAAAAAAATTGAACCAAATTTCTGCCAATGACTGAACATGCATTTTCAGTTTAAACTGTGCATTAAGTGATTGCGGTTTGACCTCTGGTTGAAAAGGCCCCCCATGGAGAGCCTCAATCCCCTTGTAATTCCCTAGAAAAAAACCTCCGTTTTACTTGACTCTATGAGTCCATGGGATTTCACAGCAGGATTGTTTTTCATCGCTCTTCCCGACAAGCTGAAATGTATTCCCGGTGATTCATGTCTGCGTCGTAAATGAAATGGTTATCTAAACTTTCAGCACTTTGTTGTGTTTTTTGTTTTTTTTAAACCACGATAAAACAACCGCTTCGTCCGCGGCAAAAGACCTACTGCTCTCACCAGGCTTTCACAATTTCTCTTTAGCGTCCGTGTTTTTGCCACATGATAAGTATGTTCTTTGAGGTCGAATGAATGTGTTCACCATCACTTGCGCACATTAGGTATATTACAAATAGACTGCATGGGGTGAAGACCTGTGTGACATCGTCTCACGAAGGTTATTTCACCCGGGTCATGGTGTCATGAGGAGTGTTCTGGATTTTTGGAACTCTTACACGAGTCCACTCTGAGCACTGCTAATGTGCGAAAACATGACATTCTCATTAGACATCAATATTCATCATTCATCATACACTGCTCATCAGTGATTAATATTAATAACTACTACTGCTTATCAAGAGATGATTGAACACATTAAATCCAGTGAACACATTTCAGTGTGTGTTAACCCAAGGCCTTAAAGTGTGTGACTGTCTTAATTACAGATAGATATTTAGTCGAGGCAAATTTCGAGAAAACCAGCCAAAGTCCATACTCAGATTTTGACAAAGTTGTGACGAGAAAAGACTAAATCTCCTTTTTACTTTTCTGAATTTCATATTGTTTGTCGTCGACATTTGAATGGGACCCTCAAATGTCTGTATAGGAGGGCACACGCACAACTGGAAAATGTATTAATAACTCATAAATATGTTGATAATTAGAAGATAATTGAGCAAAATAGATTATTTTACTCTCCGGTAATTAGGAAAATTGTCGTTACCAGACTTCTCACTTGTTCCCTGAGTAACCACTGAATCTGTTGATTTTTTTGTCTCTTTGTCCCTTTAGGACGGAATGGGAAATCTGCGGGTGACAAAGGAAGGTGTCAGATTGGAGGGAGTGTCCGAATTCTTACTGCCCTTGTACGTCAAGGAGATCCAGTCTCGCAGGGTAAGACCTTTTGTCCTTGTGTGTTTGTGTTTGCAATGTGTGTTTATCGACGTATACATATCATCCTCTACCTGAAAAGAAAATCACACACTACAGAGCAAAAGCATATTATTTATATTTTTTGTTCATTTGGCGTGCTTATGTCCTGCCATGTACAGGTAAATGCAGCCATACTTTATTCACAAACTTTTTTGTTTCGACTGTTTTTGTTCTACATTGGATTACGTATGTCCTCGGCTGTGTGTGTGTGTGTGTGTGTGTGTGAGCGTAGGTGTGTGCATTTGTGTGTGTCGCAACTATGTTACAACCCCCTGCTGTTATCAGCAGAAATCAAATGTGTTTCGCTGCGGTGTGGGTCCACATTTGTCATGTTTGCGACATATCAGAGCATTATATAAGATCCAGCACTCTTACATATGTCCATTAATCAGAAATATGACAGAACCATCATCGATCCCAGAAACATGGACACATATGTCACTCTTTATAGGCCACGGTGTGTACTGTATTTGAGTCTGTGTGTGTGTGTGTGTGTGCGTGTTTTCATGGGTATGAATATTAAGCAGGTATGGACTTGAATAGTGTCACGCTGTGCCAAAAGAAATGTATGGGTGTATATTTGTGGAGAAAGACTGATATTGCAATTGCACAGCAAGACATAAATGGGAGAAGGCCAGAAAAAAATACAGCACATTGTGATATTTGGCAATATACCAGCGTACCCAGTATAACTGTCTACTTTTTTCAGACAGCATTTTTCATATACCTCCATACCCGAGCCTTACTGATGCTATTATTATAACATTTCAATAGGCAGCAAAATATATGATATTGCTGGTCACCCAGATTGCTTTGCAGTCTGTATTGAGAGGGAACCGCCATAAATTGTGCTTAGACCTCTTACCAATGGCTCAAAAATAATATAGCACACTATGAAATACCTCAAAACCACCTCAGCCTGTTTAACATTGTAAGACATTGGCACATACAACAACTTAACAGACATCATTTTTCCGTATAAAATTACATCGCCAAACAGCATGCTGGGTATGGCTCACAAGCCAGGTTGCATAACAATGTGACAGGGGGGGAGAGGCGCCATGGCTTCGGTACACTGAAAAACAAAAAAAAAACAGACGGATGATGGAGACAGTGGAATAAAAAGAAATGCACCAGAGGAGCTGTGTCTGCAGTTTGAAAGTAAAAAAAAAAAACAACACTGGCCAATAGACAAGGTGTTGCGGTTTTTCGGGTCATTGTCGTCGCAGCAGGTGGTAACACTAATAACTTTCGCGCGGCATAAAAACCCGCGTTGGTGCACTGAGTAAGCGAATACATCCATTAGTTCCAGTGAAACAGCAGGATAAACAGCAGCATTTGTTTTCATAAAAATAAAGAAATTGTGAAAGTCAGGTTCGGTGCAGTGAATCAGTTCTCCCACTTCCTTCCACTGCCAACCGTCCAACTGTGAATTGGAATCTATTGTATTCAAGAAAAATGAATCTAATAATGTAAACGTAAGACAAAGAAATGTTGTTTGATTCCATTAATGAACAATACTGTGATAACAGTTTGCAGAGGTGGTTAAAATGATGCAGACCACCGCACATTCAAGTTAGGCCGCACATTGCAATGTCACCATTAATCTTCGGAAAGCTGACACTAATGGTATGTTCACGCCGTACACTAAATAGGTATTCCCCCATGTGACAGAATCCCACCCACAGCAGCATGATTAAACATGAGTCTATTTCTCCCCAGTACATTGCTCCCGAGATGGCGGTGGATAATATACTACCGCCTGACTTTAAACCTTGAAAGTATTTACTGAGACAAATGCCATAAATCTTTCGGGATTGTGCCGAATCTGATCGACACAAACTGCAGACAGCTTCCCTTTGCTCGCTTTTTTTTTCTAAATCTCTGGTCAATATCGCGCAAATAGTTAGCGTAGTAGTGTGTAGTACAGTACCCAGACTCTGTAATGACTGTATGACTTGTACATATGGTGGCACATCACAGTGTTTTACTTATGCTGCTATTTCAAAGAAAAGAGGAAAATGTGTGAACGAAACATAGGGGGGGAAAAAGGGTTCTGCGCTTTCGTAGGTTTACATTTCGAGTGAAGTGAATGTTAGGGTGGTTAGAGATGCCCGACCTGCGCTTTCTAATCCTGTATTCAAAACCATATCATACACAAGCACGTTGAATATTTTGCGTAATGAGGGCCATCTCCGAGCAGGGAATTGTGGAAGTGGTAAATGGAACATTGTGACTCCCAGAGAGAGCTAAATACACAACAGTGCATATAATGACATGCTCGCAACAGCAACAACGGCACAAACTGTGAAATGGCATCGGATTGGTGGGATAGAAAAAAAAAAACGCCTCTGCGGAGGAGAGGGAAAGATAACTGAGGTATTTCGCGGCAGGGGGTAAAAGAGAAGGTCAGAGAAAGGCAAACATATACTAAGAGGGCTGTGAGAAAAATGTGCAAAAACAGGAAAAGGATCGAGAAACAAAGGAAAACGAGAAGCCTGAGAGACAAAGCAAATACATAAACTAACGCGAGCCACTCATTTGGCGAAATTCAAAGTGTTCAGAGACGGTGATGGCGTTTTATACGGTGAACTAAATTCTGTGTGCATACAGCAACCAGTAAATGAAAAAAAAATAATATCCACGACGGAGAATGTCTTTTACAACCAGAGCTTAAACACCGACCGCTGGCGGTCGTTAAGTTGTTCCAGGCATCCATCAGGCGAATATGTGAAAGCAGGCAGCGTCGGTATTAGAGAGCACTCGGCACTTAGGCACCTCGGACGATCTGGCGAGGAAGCGCTGCGAGGCACCAGCCGGGAAGTGAGCGGCAACAGAGAGGCACAGGACAGCGTTCAGCGGGCCGTTTGGAGGCCTCTGCAAAAGCTTCGAGAGACACGCGACCCGGAGCGAAGCGCGCGTGGCTTCTGAATGAAGCTGTAAAGCAGCCCCACTCTACGCCAGACCCCGAGAGCGACATCGCGAGGCAGGACTTCGAAAATGTCATGAGATTATACCGGCGGTGTTCTTGCGATGAATGCCGGACTGATAACTCGCATTGCTCGCCGAAAACGTTCGGGACAGATCAGATTGTAACAACTGTGTCTGACTGACTGATCTTGCCGGCTGGCTGATCAACAAGCCGCTCTGAATCGGGGGGGTTGGGACAGATCTGGCGGGCAGATTAAAGCCCCCCGGCAGCCACCGAACGGGCTCTGACCAAGGTGACGGTACAGCAGCGTGAAAGCGGACACTGCCGGAACACTGAGCCGCCGCAAATACTCCAAATCGCATGGGAAAACCCCGTAGAGAGGGCAATAGCATTTGTCCGTACCTTCCAAGTCAGTGTTGTGCCAAATCTCGCGCGTTTGCTCAAAAAACGTATTTCGCCAAGCTTATCAGACCTGGATGGCCACCGCGGAAATAGATTCACGCGATCAAGGTCGGGGGGCTGGCCCCTCGTGATCCCGCTCGGAAAAAAGTCAACTACTGCGAGCGAAAATGGTCGGCGGAGTCAGGCAGCCGCTAGGAAGTGCGTGTAGGTCTCTCTGGCGGCATGCGTTCATCTGGGATTTACATACTTTTGTGTACTTCTATGTGCCCGTTCACTTTGGAAGATGACTGCATTGTGACCCAGAGGCGGTGGGATTATTATTCGCGCCAGCTTTTGCGCGATTGGGGTGTTGGTTCATTTTAAAAAGGCTTGCCGCGTTCAATCTTGATCTCTCTCTCTCTCTCTCTGGCTTCTCTCTATTCTCACAATTGGCCCGTCTTTAGTGACGGACATGCGCGAGTGCACACGTTCACGCACACACAAGCGCAGGCTCTCGCCGCGAGGCCCTATAATTGTCTCCGCAGGGATGCGATGAAGACCTATCGCCACCGCGCCAGCCACAAAGAAAGCCGTATTTATTTTTCTCACTTGCTGTCCATTTATATCTTTTTGATTCGACCTTTCGTATTATCCCGATCCGGTTCCCTTTTTCCTTTTCTTATTCTACCCCGTGTATGGAATTTCTTCCCTCCCTCGCCCGTGCAGTGATGCAGGCCCCCGAGAGAGAGGCCTTGTTATGTGCAATAGATTGCAAGGATAAGGGCTTTACTTCCTGGGGAGAGAAAAAACAACCCCTACTAGGTTGGGAGAGTGTGCGCGAAGGGAGCGTTGTGAGAAGGGCGAAAAGAAGACGTGTCTTCGGAGGTGGAGCCCAATAAATGGATAATTAAAACTCCCAAAGAGATGGGTAAGATTGAAAATGCAATAATGGGTGTAGAAACATAATGGAAAAATTCAAAGGAAAAAAACAGAACAATTAAAAAACTCCTCTCATCCATGCCCCGCACCGGAGCTTCAAGGAAGGCTGGAAAATGTGGGGGGTGGGCGAAGGCGGGAGGATGCCATAACTTTATTTTTGCTGTTTGTCAGTTTTGGATTTATTACTCCCTCTCCCTGCCTCATACTTTCCCCCCGTGCTTCTTCTCTGGGGACCTGAGCTAGCTGAAACTTCTCCAGCTCTGGAGCTGTAATTGAATAGCAGAGAGTTCTAATGGAACATTAGGCCGTTCCCATCTTGGCAGCCCCTATTGATTTTGACTTTGCAGCATTGTAAACAATCCGGGGCTAAATGTAACTGAGCGGATGCAGACCTCGGTATGGGCTATAATTTGAGGGGGGCTACTGCCGTGCAACTGTTGCACTCCGGCAAGTCTGGCTGTTACGGTGTGGCTTTGTTTCTCTCCGACAGCACGTCACCTGGACTGGCTCCCGCTCTCTCTCTCTCTCTCTCTCTCTCTAAAGAATAATAGCCGGAAGTTTTTGTTTGATTGCCTGGTTGTGCCTTTTGTTTGCTTTCCTGAAAGAGATGAGACAAGCGCAGTTGATTTTAATTGCGTGTCACCTGGGGCGCACGGGGCTGGCAGAGTTTTATCTTTTTAATGTTATTTTGCCAGTCCAGGATACAGACCGACATTTTTTTTTTGTTTTTTCTGTTATTCCCACTGCCCTTTCCGTCACCGTCCTCGAATAAAACTCTGTGAAGGTGAGGCCTTTTGTGCAACTATAACAACAATAGAACACTCTTCTCCTTTAAACGCACGGTCAACAGGAAGCTCAGACATTGGAAAAATATAATGTCAATTATGTGACATCCCCAATGGGTATGATATGTCAGGCAAAAAGTATCTTGTAGCGAGTCTACTCAGATGCAAATTAAGCTTTACTACCTTCATCAGCATTGCAGGTAAAGTTTTCAGTGTGTGTGTGTATGTGTGTGTGTGTGTGTGTGTGTGCAAGCAAGAGTATAGATTGACTGATAATGTTGGAGCACAAGCAGAAATGTAGTTAGAAATGTTCTCGATTAGGTTCAGTGGTTTAGATGTCCAGATGTTCTGCCTGGGCTGCCTCGGAATCCATACTTTATCCTCTGTTTTTTTACCCAGCCAGGTGGTAATCATTTTAAGCTTTAGCGCACGTATAATCTCGCACGTTTACTGCGATATTTTCCCAAGTCAATAGTTCCTATTGCCACAAATATTGCCGTTTTGATTTGTATTTGTACGAGATCGATGTCCGGACTGCACCGCGGTGTCAAATAACAATCCAAAAAGCTGACAGCTTTTATTTTACCACCAGAATTCGAATCTGAATAAAAGAATTCAAATTCAGCAACATATTTCAGATACTTAATTGTGTGTGTGTGTGCGCGTGTGCGTGCAAGCAATGCGGGTGTATTTTTCCGTGATATCTTTAGCTTTTATCAGAGTATATGTACATTCGCGCGATATATGTGAAGTGTTGATTACGTAAAGGGGCCCAATTATGCAAATCCAGCTCTGTATTTTTATTCTGGGACTCCACTAGAGTACTTTGCATAAAGTAAAACTACCTGCTATGCAGCCTCTCAAATGAGTCTTAGCCCGAGACCATCAACATTATCCAGAGCATCTTTACACAGTCTCCATTCTTCTGATTGGCTGAACATCTGAAAACCTGCCCAGAGGCAGTGTGTCAAGAGCTTGCTAATAAATTATATATATATATATATATTATACATGGTAAAATATATATAATATATATTATGCTGTTTTTAGAAAGCATAACATAAAATAATGTGAGTTATTGGAAATATATATATGTATAAATATATATAGAGAGAGAGACAATGAGTAAGTAGAAAAAGAGAGAAGAACAAATTTCATTTAACCAGTTCCCTCCTTTTATCAGGAATCCAGCTTACGGGCTTAAAGCCAAGCAGATGTGCTGCCTACCTTAATTCGATTTCATGACTTCCCCGTGCTATGGCTGGCGATTCTCCGATCTGCCATAAAAGAGCCCTCAACACACACACACACACACACACACACACACACAGGCACGTGTTTCCAAGTCCAGCGAATGTAAAGTATGTTTGATTTAAACGGCATGTCACCTTTCCCGGGTGGCTCTCTCGGGCGGAATTTCTCCCCGCGGCCTGCGGAGACGAGCGGCTCAGACACGCTGTCAGTGGCAATATGTGTCTACGTCAGAGGATGAGAGCTCCATCAAACAGACACATGCAGAGGGCTCGTAAGATGTCTGAGCTTTTCCTGTGTCCCCTGCAACATTAAAAGGATATCAAACACGGTGTCAGAGCCACCGCCAAAGTTAAATTGGAGATAATAGAAAAAAGACACGTTCGACTGAGGGAGGTGAGTGGGTCTTGGGGAAGAAGAGAGGAATATTTGATCGTGTTGTGATTCCACAAGTAAAACAACGGTCATGAGACTGAGCTTGCGTTGGTGTGCGTGTGTGTGTGTGTGTGTGGCTGTCTGCATATTGGTTTGTCCTAGTGGAGGAATGTCCAAATTCGTGTGTGTCCGGCGGGTGAGGAGTGTGAGGCATGTACGTGTGTAGCAGACGTGGTCGCGACCCATGTAAAAATAGTACCCATTAACATTTAGCAGTGTTTTTCAGAATGTCAGGACAAAGGAAGTCACGTTGGCCGTTGGGGGAGGGAGGGGGCGGGGGGGGGGCAAACGAGTAATCCCGAACGATCATTCCGTCCCTCCCTCCAGCTGCTGTGTCAGAGGTCGCGTCATCCAAAAGCTACGACAAATCCGCTCATCGCCAAACTTGACTGGAGAAAAAGGGCACATCATGCCGTGCCATGTTAAGTGTGGGAATTATGGACATCGCTGTCTTCGAAATGGATATTGCCCTTACCCGAATGCATCAAAATGCGCTTGCCACTTCCCTGCCACGCCAAATTGTATGTCTGCCTTAACAAGTCTAGAGGCACCAAATTGGCCGACTTGTTGTCGATGCACCACGGCTCAGATTTTGCTCTCAGAGAGCACACAGCACTCGTTTCTATCCAGGCGGGTAACCGGTCAGGATAAATTACACAACAAAAGAGAAAGGACACACAACCAATAAACCAACACTGTGAAGCTATTTTGCTTTGCGTTTGTCAGCTTCAGTTATTTAAACCCGTACTAATAGAAAAAGAAGCTAAAATCATCTTTGAAGAAATCTCCTCCCCATTGCTACCCCACCCCATAGGAACGCCTAAAAATCCAAACGAATGCTTTTTCCGCGCCTTCTCCTCCACACGACCACTCCAGGCAGCCCGTGTACCCCTCCGTAGCCATAAAATGCTGCATTACGGGCATATAGACGGCAGTAACCATCGAGCAGTGGGCCACGGGCTGTGTGCCAGCATTTCATTTAACGTTTGATTTAGTGAACGACACACACCCACAGTCATTAATAGTTGGCTGAATTTCTTCCTGAGGGCAATTTTGTTTTAAGACGTGCCCAAGCCCAAGGTCACCCTCTATGTGTATGTGTCTATATTGCACTGTTTGCCCAATTCTTCTGTAATAACCTTGGCTCCGGCCGTGACAGCCAGAATTTAAAAGCAAAGAGACGAGAATGTAAATCCGCACTCTTCAAGGCACGCAGAGCTGAGCTTCCGCTTTATATTCAAGCTCAAATACCTCCCGATCCTCGCGTCTGTGAAGTAATTGGCCTGATGATTAGGCAAGCGGATAGCTTTGTGCAATATAAATTTATCTTTTAGCTCTCGGCTGCTTTCAATGATAGCATCAGTGGGAAAACGAGGGGGCCCATATTAAGGATAAAAGGACAGTTAAACATAGATGTTTCATTCCACATGCCGTGGAGCCATGCAATTCTTGAAGTGTGTTAATGCTCAGTGTAATCGCCATGTCAGATCAAGTACATAAGACGCATGTTCTAACACAAGAGGAAGTCCTGCTGTCCACACTGACTCAAGCCATACCATGAAACACAGCATGATTGGTGAGTGCGGGCCTATTTTCCAAGGATAGATTATGCCGATATGGTTTGAGCACAAACTCGGCAGAAAAAGGAGGTAGAAATGGGGGTCTTTCACCCAGCCAGGGGGTCGTTTTTTTACGCTCTAGCACCCGTATAATCTTGCGCGTTTACTGCAATATTCAGTCAATAGTTTCTATTGTCACAAATACTGTTGTCTATTGTTTCGATTTTAATTGTACGAGATCAATATCTGGACTCCACTGCTATGTGAAATACCAGTCCAAAACAGCTGACAGCTTTTATTTTATTTGATAAAAAAGAATTCAAATAAGCGACATAGGTTCGATACTTCATTCATCAAGGATTATGTAAATGAACGTGATCGATTGAACAGCTCACGCTTAAACACACATAGAGCCAAATCCTCAGGCAAATATCCTCCTGCAGCGACAGCTGACTGTGTGTTCTTCTTTTTTCTTTCTTCTTTTTCTTTCTTCCTACTACAAAAAGGTTACCTCTCAAAAATACATTGAACTGAAGATCGTCGCGCAACCCTTCCAACTCCCGTTTGCAGGTTGTTTCCAGGGGAACGGTCCCAATCCTCTGTGTGAAATTAATTAAGGGTGGACATTTGAATTCATTAGCTGGACGGCAGTGTGGCATTACACCGCTCTGGCCTTATGACATTTAACACGCATACGCGCACTCACACAAAGACACACAATCTCATGCCGAGGTGGACACACAGATGGGATTTAATTACCAGAGTGGAGATCATTGATACAATGCGGTTCAGCCTTAATTACTTATTGCACTGTCCCTCTGTGTGTGAGTGAGAGAAATGAATTGCATGACAAAAAAAAAAAGAGATGGCGATGGGATAAATTGCTTTTGTTACATGAATCTGAGTGCAAAGTAAGCAGGTTTCATTATATCCTGCGCCAGTGTCCCAGACGACGGTGGAAACGTTTATATAGTATGCTTACTCAGCTAAGGTAAGCCAAACATTCACAGACGAATCACGATGAACTTTCCCGTAAGCTATTTATCTCCTAGCTCCTGTGTCATGAGTGTTCATGTCACTCAAAGGACAGCAGCCGGCGACAATAGGGATTCAGCACTTCTAACACATGGCAAATAAGTACCAGGTTCACACCATGGCATTGATTGTATAATGCACGCCCCCCCCACCCCGCCCTGTCATTGATGCCGTCCGATAATCAGAACTGATGACTCAGCTAAGTAGAGTGGCTTGCACTCCCGAGAGCAGCTTGCAAACAGTCCGTAAACAGAACATGGCACAGGCAAAGTGCCAAATTGCCAGAGTCCCTGTACTATGGCAAACAGCTTCAGGATGAGTGTCCTCGGGCATTTAGAATCTGCATTTCTAATTGCAGTAAGTAAATTGATGGGACAACACCTAATGGCTAAGCGCTCCGTGGGTGGAGGATCATTTGACGAAAGCCCCGTGACGTCAGTGGGGATTTGTTGATTAGGCAAGGCAAAAAAGGATATTTAAAGTCAATTCAAAGTGGAAATTCATTCAAATACATGAGAGTCACATTTTCAAGTTAATAAAAAGTAAAGCAGTTAAAATGACTTTAGAGAGACGCAACTAAAAAGATAAAAATCATTAAGAGTAAATTAAAATTGCATTTAGACAAAACTGGAACAAACAAGCAATAACATGAGAACAACTGTCCCAGGTAACCTGGTCGGACTGGATACTTTTCAGTGCATAAGTAAATCAGACAATATATTTACTACTTTAAAGAAGAATCTTTCCTAAATCCATTCTTCAATACCCAGGAGGACAGTGCAGTGATGTAAGGACAGCTGCAATGTGCCTTATTTTCATGCCAACAGCAACAGTCTGGATAAGCTGCAGCTGTCTGCTTTATATTTGTATATAATAGTGAAGACACATTGCAAAAGTCTAGCGTTCATAAGTCTTTCTCTGCCAGGTCTATAGAACCGGCAGAGAGCAAGAGGGGTCTCAAAATCATTTCACGCTAAAGCAAATTGTCGCAAAGAAAAACTACGAGTGGGAAATGTTGGTCGTACAAAGGTACAAATCCAGGCATACTAATTTCGCCTGAATTATCTGTCTAGACATCCAAAAGAAATTGTTAAAAAGATACGTTTCACTGCAAATATGACATCTGTATGGGGGCAAAGGAATGATTGTAAATAGTGGAAATTGATTCTCTAAGGTTGTCTGATATACTGTAAAAATGGCTGAGCGACGAAAAAATGTCCTTGATTACATCTCTAGGAAGAGGGCAAAACACAGAAACGAAACTCTAGACGGGGTATAGACATATAAAGGTAAAAGACCAGAAAAGCACAGCAGAAGGAACCGAGATTGAGGACCAGGCACTGGTTGGAGATCAAAGTGGGATATAAAAAGAATTGTAAATAAGCCAGGGGCTCTTTGGTTGCCTGGACAACTGAGAGTTGACAATTAATTGAAGATAAGACAGGAGAAAAAGAGTTCAAGGGAAAGTAAACGTAAAAAGGACGGGAGAGAGAGATGAAAGAAGTTAATTCAATATTTTGTTTTTCGCGTCCTCATGCTTTTCCTGTCCCATCCTTGGTCATGCTGTACTTCGTGTATAACTAATGTCTCACTTCTATGTAGAGACATCCACTTACAAAAAAAAAAGCTTTCTAGTCTTTGCAATTTGTCTGTCTCAACTCCCTTATCCTTGGATCCCTTCACTTTTTCCCCGTGCTCTTTAGTTGAGAACTGCACCTATCCCTGTACCCCACAATGGGGCCTCTTATTCGTTTGTTGCTGTAATGGGTCCTCACCTTCAGCACGTACCTTCGTGGAAATCCATCACACAGTCCTGGTTTTTTAACATTATCTCCATATCTTGGTAGCTTGTGGGACATTGGCCAATTTGGGTGGCGCGATAAGGACGAACCAGTGATATACAGAAGTACATAAAATGAATTATGATTGTTAACGCTCCTTACGGTAGCCTACCTGAGATCAGGGTGAGGGTTGCCGCTTTATCTTACTTATGTTTATCTTATTCATGTTATCAGCCCTTCTGAAGTACAATGTGTTTAAAATCCTTTGCGCGGTTATTTGTAGAAAAATGTGAACAATTAGCAATTGACCCATGGCTGAGCCGCGCCCTTGAACGCAGACGTGCCAATCACTGTACGAATCAGCCTCGGACATTCTGGGCTGATATGTCCTGAGAAAAGCGTTGGTCATCTGTTAGACCGGGTACATGGCTGTGAGGTCAAATGCAGAGAGGCCCAAATTCGGGGAAATTCCCTATCACAGCAATAACGAAGCAGGAGACATATTAAACCGCCAGCTGATGAGCGAAAAAGGCCAGAGGAGCTTGTATTGAAGCCTCAGTGATGACACCAAATGCAAACACAAAGGTTGGCCCACAAAAAAACATATATTTGAGTCCAACAGGGAGCGGAAAATACAGAATCATATTCCTGTGTTGATACACATTTTCAAGGAATCTGAATGGCTTTATTTTTTAGTATCGCACTCGTTCTTTCAAAGCCAAAGAAAGCGGCGAAACCTTCTGTACCTGCTTTCTTTTGGCTCCGTAATTTGACCTTGGGTCTTGCTCATACCGTAAATGAAAAACACTTAAAACGATTTTAACAGAAGAATGTGGTGAGTGGGGACAACCTTCCTATTAGTTGACGTACCTCTGAATACAGTGACATCCGGCTATGTCCTTTCTTTGACGGAATGCATTGTCCCGGCTGTGCAGAAGTTCCAGAGTTAAAAAGAAGGGCATGTGTCGACTTTAAATAAAGAAAGGGATTTAAACACTCACATATACACATAGCCGCTGAAATACCACTAGGCTCAGTACAAATGAAAAGGAATCGGTTATTGTCCCCTGTGCAATTGGATGGAGCAGAGAAAGCAAAGACACAACTGGAAGAGAGGGGGATATCAGGGCAATAAAACATTTACAAGGGAATTGTTTCAGATGTATCACAATGAATTTTGGATCGTATGAAGGACTGCTTAGAATTCATGAAACTCTTTCTCACCGCCTTGGACACCAACAGAAGCAACGGAGCACAAGTCATGTTTGAATCACGAGCGAGTAAGAAACAAAGAAAAACTCATTTGGAAGTATTTGCCTTAAGTTGTGTTTGCTCAAAATATTCAGGAGACTG
>JAFBJU010000615.1:236746-365742 GCA_016785305.1 Colistium nudipinnis
CGCTCGTTTTCTCTGCATTAGACTGTGCTATCATGTCTACAACCAGGCATATAGCGTTGTCTAACTGAAGCACAAGGTGTGTGTTATGTTTCATGTGATAAGCGCTGTGAGGCCATTCTGTGTTGTGTTCTTCGATCGGTAGGTTGATGCCGAATTGTCGGGCGTGTGAATGTGTGGTCCGACGTGGCCTCATCTGCAAATGATTGCGAGGCTGCTGTTAATTTGCCACGGCGGGATCTGTTGGCGGTCGGCATGAGAGTGCAGCTGTGGTCATATTATCCCGGATCCGTTGTGTTGTTCAAGCTCGAAAAGCAATAAACCAAGCACCTGGTACGAGTGTGCACGATTTCCAACGCATATTGGAATTCTCACATTGTGCGTTTAAAATATGCATGATATTTGATCCAAGCTTGATGTTTCCGTCTTTATTTTTGGGTTGTTTTGATGGTTCGTTGGTCTGGGTTGGCTGTTCAGCGGAAGGGCATTTTTACGGCAAGATTATGACGGCATCATCACACATTTGCAACATTAAAGCTTGGATCAAACATGCCGACGTCACTGAAGAGCACAGCTTTGAGGAATTTCCAAACTCTCGTGGAGAGGATTGAACCCCTTAATGTCGGCGGAAAAAAAAAGCGACCTGAACACGTTCCAAACACGGCACGCCGCGAGATCCCGCGGGTCGCTATTATTCCGCAAGCCCTTGCGCGCATTTGGTGGTGGCAGATTTTTACCACTGTGTGCCTGGACATATTTCATCAGAGAGTTGCGCGCCAACACGAGCCAGAACCCGCACCGGCGCCAGCCATGCTGCGCTCGTTTCGACGATGACGACCCGTGCGCAGCTAGTTACGGAGACGTCGAGGCGTCATGAATGGTGATGAATGTTGACCAGCTCTCGTGTTTATTTCTTTTTTCAGCATCGTTACCTGCTCCTATGTTTCGCGTAAGCTCCACCACACTCCGATCGTGTCTCCTCTATCGCCTGTGACGTAAATAGGCTTCAGCAGCTGTTGAATACGCAGCGGTTATTTGCCGGCCCCTTCTCGCCATGTATTTGCGTAGGAGCGCTCGATCAAGTGAGACTCCTCAGTTACGGTCACTCCTGCGAATGTCGGGGTCCTGCGCTGAGTGAATGGGATCAGGCCTGCTCATGCACGCTGCCCGTTGAGCCGCAGTGATTCCAAACACATTACATCTGTCATGCTCGCCAAGCGCCCATCGCCTTAAACAGAGTGGAAAGATAATACAGTGAAGCCTATCACACGCCCCGTTGAAAACAATTAATCCAGCATGCAAGCGCGGGGGATCTGGAGGAGCGAGGCAGTACACAATCAACTCTGTGCGGCGTTCACTTGTTGTTCGGCACATTTGTTGCCCGACTGGTGTGTGCGTGTGTGCGAACGTGAACTTATTTCAACCTTGTGCTCAAATTTGGAATATGGTTTTATGCAATGTGTAGGTGTCAACATTACCAACTTGGAGTCAGGTGCACGTTTTTTGGGGACGGCGTTTTCTCGGTGTGTTCCCCCCCTCCCCGCTGGCTCAGTGGTGTGTGTGGTTTGTGATCTGCCTGTCCCTGGACACTCCAAAATAGGGCACAGACAGGTGTGACACATTGGAATTGTAGTCCCGTCTCACATAAGCGGACCATAGGACGACAAATATACACACGTGACGAATAACAAAAGCAGAGAAAGAGAGAGGGGTAGAGAAGGTTTTTTTTTTTTTTTGCCATTTCAACAGATCAGCGACTTTCCAATTTTAACACAGCCCTTCTTTTTTGAAATTCAGACTGGCATTGCGGCACAATATTAATTTGGGGAAATCAACGGAGAAATTGGGTCACCTGTCTGCCATTCATTTCACGCCACCAAAACAAATAAGCAATTTTGAAAGAGAGAGTGAAGGAGACAGAGAGAAAGAGAGAGAGAGAGAGAGAGATGGGGAAGGTAATGAAAAAGAAAATGATGTTGGTGCAGCGATCTAACGAAAGAGGGGAGACGAACAGAAGTTGGATCAGAATGTGAATAGGAAGGTTTTGCAAAGTGAAGACGGAGCGAAAGATGAAGCGGAGAGGGACAGTGAAATAGATTGAGTTTAGAACTTAATCAAAATGGAGGACATGGGGTTTTGCATTTTTCATCGCAATGCACAGCCGCTGAATGTGAACTAACGTGTGCAGCGTGTGTCTCCGTCGGACGTTACACTTGAGAGCAGAGGTCAGGGTCATCGTTGCATTTAGGTTGATGGTAATTGCCATTTCTTTTTCTCTTTTTTTTTTCCCGCAGACAAGCGCGCGCAGGCAGACAATAGACAACGCAGCAAACACCCAGAGACAGGATGCCGCTCTGATTAGATCATGCAAATTAGATGCAGAGTGTATCCGGCCGGGGGAAGAAAAAAAAAAGGGGGGAGTCAAGTGTGAAGGTTGACGCAGGCGACGGCACTGTCGGTTATTCAGGTTAATGCTGCGCTGATTGGTGCTCCCGGGGGGTGAATATTTCAACCCAAAGGGTGCGTCAGTGTACGCCCATTTTTTTTTTATTTTGTATTGGTTTTTTCGGAAGTGTGCGATGCAATGTGCCACCGTCCTAATCAGCGTTCCACTTCTGTCCTCTTCTCTTCAGGAGAGTCCGCTGATCCTCCAGTCAGACAGAAATGTGACCGTCAACGCCAGAAACGATCAAGGACAGCTGACCGGTCAGCTCACCGTGGGTAAGACACCGCACACACGCGCACCCACACACACAAAGACAGCCACAGGTTTCCAAGACGGCCAATCCTATCCAATTCATGCATGACTTTTACCTCCGCCTGTTCACCAACCTATATCTGTTTCCATGACTGTTTCTCACTGAGGATGAGAGCCGTGCCGTTTTGCTCGACCAAGTCATTTTTCCCAGCACTTATTGGATTTGTCGTGGCCCCGGTGACTCGGAGAAGAGAACACCTAGAGGAAATAGGACTTACAGGACTCATACGACATGTACTGAAAGGATTTAAGAATGAGTGAAAAGGTGTTACTGTGTGCCATGCAGGGCATGGGTGATAGTTCAATGGACATGTATAACTCCATACTGGGATTACAACATCCAGAAGGTCATTGGTTCAACCATTGGCTCCCAGTGCACTTGTCTTCAAAAGTGTGTCCACAGATAACCCTGCAGTGTTAAGTGAGTGTTCATCCGGACTGAAACCGTGCGTTTCACGTATGCCTTAAAGTTGGAGCTTAGAGCTGAAGAAATGCGGCCGCTGGTGGGTGTGGTTGGTGACGTAGGCGTTCAGGATGTGGCACGCACAGGAATGAATTGAAAATCAAGCGAACGACACGTGCGTCGAATTTTATCTGAAGCTGGAGCGCTCCTCTCCACAGCCCGTTTGCAGACGTCCGTCTCCCATAGGCCAGCCGGGCACTTCAAGAATCTTTCTGTGAACACCCAGTCTTTTGCGCTCGGAATCTTTGAAGGTCCTCCCACCCCTCCCCCCCCCGCTGTTAAATCTCCCCGAGGCGGCTTTTCACACGAGAAAAAAAAAAGAACTTCAATGCTTATGCGGGTCTGAGTGAGTGTGTGCGCGCGAGCGCGTGTGTGTGTGTCTGTGTCTGCCTGCAGATTTCCGAGTCAGCAGAATCGGCTTGTTTCAAAACTACAGTAGACGGCCAGACAGCCTGCCCGGGGCCAGCTTAGTCGGGCTGCCGCATGCGGAGAGCCGTGTGACCTGTGCAGTCAGACACACTGTGTTTTCGGGCACGGGGGTCACGTACGTGCGATTGCATATAAACGCTTCATTCTCATACTAATATTATCTCGGTCACACACTCACGTTCTCACACACGAGATTCCCCAGACGCCGGGAAACCTACCAAGCAAGTAGGGGTTCCATCAAAAACCATTTAGGACCACGCACACGCACACACACACACACACACACACACACCCACCCACACTTAAGACGTAATCAGCTGCCTGATGGGATGGAATGGCACGCGAATCCTCAAGGGCAGCTTCTTATGTGGAGTTTGAGAGATCTCCTGCTGCCAGCCCCTGTTACTTATGTGCTGACTCTGCGACACACGCGCGCGCACAAACAACAAACAAAAGACACACAAGACATATGTGGACACATGCCGACAACTCCTTGCGTGCCATGGGACGGCAAGTGCTCGTTTAAGGCCTCACGGAACCAGAGCGGAGGAAAGGTTTACCGGAATGAAATGGCGATACGGTGGAAATTCTCGGGTCGCAGGCTCCCTCAAACAATGCTCGGAAAGTCGTTGGGAATAAAAACCGCACAGGCCGAAAGGGGCGAGAACAGCCGCTTGCGCGTCCGCCGTTGTGCGACGGAGTCTGCGCGGCGAGGACCACCTCAGTCCTGGTGACGAAGAGGGGGGCGCGCACTCCTCCCTGTGTCTTCTTTGTGTTCATCCTCGTATCCTTGTGTCGCGGTCATGTTGTGCGATAGGGCCCGCTTGTGCCACGCACACGTTCCAAGCGATCCGGAAAAAAAAAAGGAACAGGCAAGAACTTGAGAGGCGGCAGCCATGTTTGTACCTGCAGAAACCATCTCAGGGTTAGAAAATCACTTTATAATTACGAGGCTGAGTAGGATTTTTTGGGGGGGCTCAGTGAGATTTAACCATCACTATGAAGGATCAGACATAAGTCACCTAGATAAAAATATAAGATAGAATGTGTCCTAGTTGCGTTTTGAAGAAAACTTTATTTGTCAGCGGAACGACTTTTTCTTTTACACATCAGCACGAAATGCTACTAATTGTTTGCTTCATTTGGAGCTTACTACAGCGAAAATCTGAACCCCCTCTTGTTTTGTGACCCCCGTCACGTGCGTTGAGCTCAGGACACAGACAGAAGAGGGTACGAGGGGGACGGCAAATTTTCCAGGAATAGTAAATTGGGTTTTGAGGGGTCTTGTTCTCCATTGTGATTGTAAAAATCCACGTTCATCAATTGGATCTCTGGCGACAGACAGAGACGCGCACCGTGTGTCCCAGCGTGAGAGCCCATCTTGCGCGAGCGTGAGGGTCCGAGCGCCCGCGTTGGCCCCGGGCTTCTCGTCTCACTTTTATTTTTCTCTCTCCCTTTTTTATTTTTTTTTCCCACCCTCCCCTTCCCCCCCCCGTCCCGTTTTCCATGGCTGTCAGCTCGTTAATGTGAGGGAGAACCTGTCGTCTTTGTCCGCCGAACGGCCAACCATAAAGATGATGAGTGAACTTGGGAGATTTGAAGCCATACCCTCTCACCCACCTTGGTGATGAGGGGCCTGCATGGGAGGCAATGGCATTTTGTCGAAACAGCCGCCTGTTTGCACCGCCAGAAGACGAAGCCCGCAGTGGGATTTATCTGACGAGAGGGAACGTTTTCCTCAGACAGTTTTGACATTGGAAAAAATGGAAGATACCCATAAGCAACAACTATATGACAAGTCCGAGTGTGAGTTCTAACTGTCCTCTTGTTTTAAACTCCGACCACAGGTATATTGAACGACTACGAGATGACAAAGCTATTCACCCTTTCCACTTACAGTAAAGAAAGCAAAACATGCAGAAATAACAGCATGACAGACTAGTCTACTGACAAGTGCTGTAAATGTCCACTTCAAATGGTGTTCACGGTCCATTTCCCACTCTCCATCTTTTCCCCCATGTGTCCGTCTCTTGGCCAAGCCGAGAGTCATTACGGCCTCGTGCGAGTGTGTATGTTCTGCTTGTCTTATTGGCTTTTCATTTTTCTAAGTGCATGGTGATAATGAATGCTCTTTCTCCCCAAGCCGGGGAGGTATTTGTGGCACTCATTACCCGTATGTGTTCCTGTGTGTGTGTGTGTGTGTGTGCGTGTGCGTGTGCGCGTGCGCGTGCACGTGCGTGTGCGTGTGCGTGTACGCACGCGCGTGTGTGTGTATGTTTATGTGTGCGTGTGTTCGTTTTTTGGAGCAGGATAAAATATGTAGCTGCGGAAGCCAAATGCATTTGGGGAAGAGTAAGACGGGTGTAATTTGTGTGTGCGTGTGTGTGTGTGTGTGTGTGTGTGTGTGTGTGAGAGAAGGACCGTGAGAGGGCCATTCACTCTCACCTGCCATAAAACAACCCTCCTAACTTTAAAAGTGACTTTCAACAATCAAACCTTTCCTCATCATTCAACAACACATATTGCTCTGTCTCTCTCTCTTCCCCTTTCCCCCTCTTTCTCATCCTGCCCTTCTCCATTCTGTCATCATTTTTTGCCTTTGTCTCCTCCCCTTTTTTTTTTTTTTTTTTTTAACTCACTCATTGACGTCATCACCTACTAAGCCAAGGAATGACCTTTTAACCTTGTTAACTTCTCCAAAACTTAGGCTTACATTCGTCACTTCTTTATCTTTATATTCCTACATTAATTACGTTCCCTTTTATCGGAGCGGAATCGCTCACCTCCTTTCCCTGGCATTCAGCTGATGGAGCTCAAAGAGTGGATTATCAGAGCAGCAAAGTTAGGGGCCGTAAAATGTACGAGGTGGTTAAGGGTTTGTGGTAATTGTCAGGGGAATATAGGAAGAGAACGATTATTTCATGTTTCGTTGTGTTTAAGACTCTCATGTGATATATATAGCTCATATCCCCCTTTATTCGGAAAAAACAGGGGCACTGTCGACCACTTTCACGGCTGAATGTTGGCCAAAATAGTTTTTGGGTGATTAGCGCGTGGAGGGGTGTAATTTGTGTGTGCGTGTGTGTGTGTGTGTGTGTGTGTGCGTGTGCGTGTGTGTGAGAGAAGGACTGTGAGAGGGCCATTCACTCTCACCTGCCATAAAACAACCCTCCTAACTTTAAAAGTGACTTTCAACACTCAAACCTTTCCTCATCATTCAACAACACATATTGCTCTGTCTCTCTCTCTTCCCCTTTTCCCCTCTTTCTCATCCTGCCCTTCTCCATTCTGTCATCATTTTTTGCCTTTGTCTCCTCCCTTTTTTTTTTTTTTTTTTTTTAACTCACACATTGACGTCATCACCTACTAAGCCAAGGAATGACCTTTTAACCTTGTTAACTTCTCCAAAACTTAGGCTTACATTCGTCACTTCTTTATCTTTATATTCCTACATTAATTACGTTCCCTTTTATCGGAGCGGAATCGCTCACCCCCTTTCCCTGGCATTCAGCTGATGGAGCTCAAAGAGTGGATTATCAGAGCAGCAAAATTAGGGGCCGTAAAATGTACGAGGTGGTTAAGGGTTTGTGGTAATTGTCAGGGGAATATAGGAAGAGAATGATTATTTCATGTTTCGTTGTGTTTAAGACTCTCATGTGATATATATAGCTCATATCCCCCTTTATTCGGAAAAAACAGGGGCACTGTCGACCACTTTCACGGCTGAATGTTGGCCAAAATAGTTTTTGGGTGATTAGCGCGTGGAGTGAGTACTCACAAAGCCTTGCATAAAATTCAATTGTTCCGTTACGCACAGTCCAATTATGAATGTTCATCTTTCAAAAACCCCCTCTGAGATACAAACGATGTACATAACGATCACATTCTCAGCCACAGTCAGATCTTTCTGGCTTGATTTGGCAGAACTGAACAAACAGTAAGTGGCCGTATTCTCTGCGTCTCGTCCAATCAGCACGTCTCCCTGTTTTATGCGGCTGCGCTATGATCAAATCAGTGGTTTTAATGAGGCAATTAAAAATACATACAGCTTAGCATTAAAAAAAATGGAATCAACTTAAGGAGCCGTCGAAGGGCTCAATAAAGGCATGGATTTACTGCCATTGTTGTCATTTATCTTTATGATCGCACTTTAATTGGATAGAGGCTAATTGTCGGCGTACTGTTTTGGCTGCAAGATGTCAAACGCTGTTTTCATCCTTCCGTCATGAGTATGCAAATAGGTTGAGATGCAATTTGTCGTGGCATAGTACTCCAGCCAGTTTTCATCTGTCTAGTCGGTCAGTTGCAGCACTGTATATTTTACGAGCCGTGGCCAAACCCTCCCTTCATAGAAAAACGGTTATACCGTTTTGGTTTTTATTCACCCTTTGTCTGAGACGTTTTCTACTTTGTTTACGGGATGGTTCGTTGTTTTACCGGGTTGCCATCAGAAGTTGATAGGGGTTAGGTTCCTTCTAAAGCGAGATTAGATACTGGAAAATGTTTTGCCCATTGATTTAGTGTGTCTGGAAGAGAACATTAGTGTTTTACCACATTCACAATCTTAAAAAAAGAAATTCTGCTCGGCGTAAGGGAAATAAAAACACTCGTTTGTGTGTAAAAAGTTGTTCTATGAGAATTTATTCTTTCATTTCGCAACATTCTGGTTGCCAGTCCTAATGGCATGCGGTTATACGTCTCCCAAATGGTAATATGTACGCGACATTTACTCTATTAAACTTACTTATTCAAACTTTCACTTTTGCAGACGTTTCCAACCAACAGCGTTGCAGGCCGACCAAATCTTGTTTTATTTGTGGGACATGCTAATGCTATTGTCTGCATTGTCAGAGTCAATGGCATGAATAATGCAGAGAGCCCCGCGGTTATAAAAAAAAACACCACAAGGTCAGAACAGTGACTCAGAATTCCTTCAGGCATGTTTGGTAAGCAAGCATTTATAACTGCGCGCGTTCTCAATGAAAAGACGGAGTGCCCAAGCTCCCCGCTCAGAGTCGCATTCAATTTTGAACGCCATTGCATCCCCTCAGGCGCTTTTGTCATGTTGCATTTAAATTTAGGCGCCAGGCCGAGACCTTCAATAACTGCAAATAGGATAATGTGTTTGCATTTGTGAATCGCTGTAAGTTTCAGACGAAAAGGCAGAGTGCAAGGAACATTGCCGTGCAGTTTGACACTGTACAAAAGCTGTGGTTAAAGGGGGGAAAAATGAGGATTGCGACCGTTCGGTCATGTCAGTGGGAGGCAGATGTGTAAATCCTTGTTCTCTGACTTGCTTCGGAATCAACTGTTTCTTTATCACGAAGTAGGCAACTTGACTAGTTTTAGATTCTTGAAGACGTTTCCCGTCTCATCCAAAAGGCTTCTTCAGTTCCTTTACTTGTGCCCATGTAAAAATGGGGTTGTCTGATACAAAAGGTCATTTGCATGCATAGCGCAGAGATTTTTGGGGGGTTTTTCTCTTTTTTTCTGATATCTTGTCCATAAATCATATGATATAGTGTGCCGATTTGGCCTGGGACTGAGGTTGAGGAAAGCGACCGGGGAACGTGCGTCCCTCTGCTGAGTTGTCCGTCGAACTGCCTTAATGTACTATTTTAATCATTTATGTTTTCCCCTTGAAGGTAAATGCATGTTTGTTTTTTTGTCAATGTATGTTCTGCTTATATCTTGAAAAAACTAAAACCCTGCAGTTAAACCTGGGGGTTAAAAGTGTTCGTTAAGGGAGGCTCATTTGAATTAATAGGGGTTGATTTAAGCCACATCAAATGTTTTATTTAAGAGTTCATATAAAAAAATAATAATAATTTGAAGGATCAGAAAATATGTTATTTACTGAAGACGTGGCTTTAAATTCCATGAGAATATAAGTAAGTGAAATAGCCTTTGGATATGATTTCCTCTTCCCATCGTCCCACAGACCTCACTCAAGACATCAGGTTGATTAATGGCGGTGACAAACAGTACTCATTTATCTCTCCTACTGTCTTTTTCGCTCTTTCCACACTATATTAATGGCTGTAATCAACTCTAAATAAATCATTTGCATCTGTGCATGCATGAATCTCACCTGAGACAAATTTCGAAAAAAGGAAAAAAACGGCCTGTCTTCTGATTTGTGGACGCACTTCGAATGAAGCGGTGACCCTCCTTTCCTGCCATTGCATCATGGTCACGTTGCATGGTGTGTGTGTGTGTGTGTGTGTGTGTGTTTGTGATGTCTTTTCACCAAGCATGTGTACACACACACGCACACAGACAGACTGACTGAAGTGCATGATCATGATAGAAGATGCAAAAGACTTTAGCTCTTGACAACCACGGCATGGAAACTTGTTTTTAAATATGCATTTCAACTTTTAATTGTGTACTGTTTGAGGGAAAACGAAGCAGACACTGTCGGCGCATTTTCAGAGTCGTTGTGAAAAAGGCTCTAAGTGATCCTCGTCTGAACAGCAGTACCGTCGACGACATAGATACGACCCGGGTGACAAAAAATAACAGCAAAGACACTTTGAAGGGAGCTGCCGTACGGCTCATCAAGTGAACCCTTGTGTATGCGGAAATAACCAAATTATTTTCGAATAAAAGATCATCTTACACCATTGTACTATAAAAGGGCAGGGCTAGTAGGTATTTACATTACTTGCAATGTGCCCTTTCTGCCACGCGTGATGCGGTCGGCACAAATCTCCCCTTAGGAACATTTCTCCTCGGAGAACACGCAGAAGCATAACACTGGGCGTTTTGAATATTCATTACATTTGACATTCTAGACGGGAGGGGAACTGACGAGCATATCAGCCAGACCCGCCCGACAGAATGCTCATCCTAATCCGAACGATAAGCCGCGCCACGTTTGAATAACATGTCAGCCAAAATTAATTACCTGAGAGGGGAAAGTTCTCTTGCGTTGTTGTTACGCTTTGAAAACAAAAGGAGAATGCCACGTTGCGCGCCGGTGAACAGAGTTGTGACCAATCTTGAAGGAGACGAAGGACTACAGCCTGGGCGCTGTCTATCCCTAAGAACGTTTCTATGTCGCATCCCCAAGGAGGCAAGTCGATTTGGCCAGAGAGTTTCTGTGTGCGCGCACGTGCGTAAGTGTGTGGAGCAAACTCTAAGCCGTAACATCAGATACAGTATATTAAGTATATAGTAAGTATGACTCAGCAAAGGACAAGGTAGGTCCCAGACACAAGACGGCCCCTGGGAAGGGCAAAGGTAAAAATCTCTTCCCTCGTTTCTTGGACAGACCCTTCTGGGGCCGCACTTATGACTCCAGTTGGAGGAAGGAGAGGCCCCGCTAGCTCTGTGGCCTGGCCCGAGTGGCCAACCGAATGGGCCCCGCCTGAAGATCCCGGACTGCGCTCCAGTTCACAGAAGATGAAAAGTGATTTAGCCGACGGCCAGACTCAGCCAAGCATTAAGAGCCGCCAGAGCATTCTTAAACACGGCCGTAAAATCCACATTTAGCCAGGGCAAGGACACTCGCGTCTGAGTTATGTAACCTCATATTTTGTTTGAAAGCCTTAATGCAGCGTTTCCCATATTGGCATATTTTGACCCGCGGAAAACTGAGGCGATTGAAATGAGACATCATCGCGTCAACTTCTCCGCCGCGCGGCCAAGCGTAAGAAATGGATCGCTTCTCGAGGTTTTTTTCTTGGCGGTACAACACTTTCACACGGAAATACTCAAATATGCATGATATGTATGCAGAAGCTATTTGCGTCACCAGACTCTTCGTAAACATTTGTATGAACGTGACGTTTCACCCTGTCCCATGATTTCCTCTTTTTTTTTTATCTCTGGATGTTTGAGAGAAGGGCAGAAGAGGAAAGGTGTTAGTGGTGGGAAAGCTTAGTCACGAAGCATATCGGAAGCCTGTTTTGAGTAAAAAAAAAAAAACTTCTTGACCAGTTTGGTCCCCCCCCGGTCCTTTTACAGTGTCTTCTTGCGCCATATCCCTTCATCGCTTGAAGCCCTAATTTAAAGCCTTGAATTAAAAATCCGGGATAGCGGAGCCATATAACTTTATTATGGCCTCAATGCTTTAATGTGCACTAGTAATAAAAGTTACATGAGCGCCAGTCTAATGTCCTTTAGTCACTAATTACAGAATGCAAATTGGAGATCTCGGAATTCCGTTGAAGTACATGAGGTGTAATAAATGGGTTCTTTTGTCTTTTGCTATGACGGAGGAAGAAAAGAAACTCTCCCAACAAAACAAAAAAAAGTACCGAACCAAAACTTTGGGGCAAAGCAATGTAGAAACCGTCAGGTTGGTGTCCCTTCGAAAAAGGCAAATGTAATTTGCTGTTTCAGTGAAGCATTCGAAATGACATGTATCCCAGGGCTACACTCTTCCTCTAAATCTGTGGATTGATCACACGGAGGGATTTGGACTGCATGAACAGCAGGTGGGTTTGTTTGTAATTTGGCTGAAATGAATCGGAGATATTGCCAGCGATATTCAATGATGGCTCAGCAGAGTGCGACTCAAGCTCACGTCACATGCTATTTGAAGCTTGGACTTCAGTCGTAAGTACCGTAATAATTATGCTCACCCATGCACACGTCTCTTCATTAGTGGTATACTCTAAAAGCTTTATTATAACTGAAGGATCATGCAGAGGAAGCCACTTGTGACAGCAGAAGGGATCCTGTCAGGAAGGGATTATTTAAATCAGTATATCAATTAACATGTCTGCATAACGAGGACTCCCGTTGTTATTGTCGACAGCAGAATTACAGTGGAAGAGGCGTTTGTGGGAGCTTACTAATTGACCCAAAAAAAAAATATATATGTAATTAACACAGTGTTAACCTGTGGATTGCTAACAAGACAAAGAGGAAAGATTAGGTTATTATGGAGAAATCGTCCCCCCTGCTGTTGGCTGCGAAATGTGCGAAATGTTTTAAGAGACACGACAAAAGCGTACATATCAGTCTGCATTCTTCCGTAGCCCCCCCCGTCTGATGCATTTTGGGTCTGAAATCTCTGAAAAGTTCTTACATAGTTTCGGAGAGCCTCAGAGTACCAGCCCCGCTGAGAGGACAAGACAGACGCTCTCTGTGAATAACGCACATATCTCTGGAAATATGCCGACGTGGAAATCTGCACCAGGAGCTGCATTATGGGACAAAAGCAGAACAGCCAAAGAGAACTAGCTGGAGACAGCAACTAACACGGCACATCGCCAACTGTCACTCCACCAACAAACACACACACACACACACACACAAAGAAGCACAAACACAAATCTCAATTGCTTTTCCACACAGGCTGAGGAGGAGTGATAGGCTTAACGTGGTGGAGATAGACGGGATAAAGGCTAAAAGATAGATGAGAAAAAGAGCTTAGTCTGAGGTTGATGGCTGCTAACAAAAGTCTGATTATGACTGACAAGGTACTCTGGCTTTATAATTGACACCTGTGACATTAATTGAGAGCGAAGGAGAGTCGGGGGGGGGAGACAGCTGGAGACTTGTGTTCGGCCTCAGCGGGGCTGGGAAAGTGGTATATCACACACACAAATCATTAAATATAATGACATTTTTTGCTAACAAATCACTTTGTCAAAACTCTTCACAGAGTCAGCGAAACAGAAGCCTTCCTTGAGCAATCTGTGAATCACTCACACAACGCGTCGTCCAAAGCTTTTTAAAACGTTATCAAAACGGAACGATGGAGGGGGAAAAAAAAACAAAAAAAAAAACATTTTCTGCCGCCGCCACATTGACATCCATCGAAAATAATAAAATAAATAAAATTCACAGTAAAAGGAAAAGATAACATTACGAAAAAAACACAGCTGTCGGAAGTTAACAACTCACGACCTACCCAGGTGAACCTGTGATTGGCCTCCTCGCTCGCAGCAAGCGGATGCATGGAGGTGGCTTCTGGATGTTCTTTTTTTGGAAATATGGATTAAAGTGGACAGAGAGAGAGAGAGAGGGAGAATGGGAAGGCGAGGAAGAACGAGAGCTGTGATGGGCTCTGATGAGATAAGGGCCACAATTATTGACCACTGACCAACAGTTGCATCTATATCGAGAATTGATCCAGCGAAGCAGCAGGTGGGACCTGCGCCCCTTCAACTCTTGAACTACCTTTTGAAATACAGTACGCTTTGTTTATATGATAGATCTACTGATAGGTTGGGAAATATATGGATTGTTTTGTGTCAGCGGTGAATAAGACTGTCTACTCTTCCCATGGTGCATTGCCAGAGAAGATGTGATTTTGATGACAGATATATCTAAGATAAGATAAGATCATCTCTAACCTTTATTGTCCCACAGTGGGGACATTTGCAGTGTTGCAGCAGCAGAGGTAAAAAAGTATACAAACATAAAAACACAGCTTTAGAGCAAAGTAAACTGAGACTGTGCACGAGTAGAACAAAGTACTGGAGATGCAATACATATACAGTGACCTGAGTAAATGCAGTGGGAAAAAGGCTGTATGTAAGAGAGTGCTATATGCAGTGCAAGTATTTAGAAAATCCGAAATACGTTATGCGGTTTAAATTTAAAGTATGAATGGAAAAGCTAATCATACGGAAGAGTGGAATTTACAGTACAAAAAAAATATATGGAATTGAATTCACACAATGTTACAGGTTAATAGAAATATGTGGTTACGAGATCTAAAGTGGAATAGCTGACCATACAGATATTGAAAAAAATCACAGTATACAGTGATTAAATAAGATTAATTGAATGTGCATTGTGTTCCAAGTAAAAAATATATGCAGTTTTTACCTTTAAAGTGCAGTGGAATAAGCTAACAACACCAACATGAAATTCACAGGACACACGATCATGATCACCTGATCATGAAATCAGTTGAATTGAGTGTACAATTATGTTACAAGCCAAAAAAAATACATGCAGTTTTTAATTGTGCTGATTACACATCACAGTAGCTCAGCTGCCGGACTATGTCTGAGCACACAACTCCCAACAGATTTTTCTGAAACAGACACTATAGAGAGCCTTGGCAGTGTACAGATCTTAGAGTTGCTGGGGTTGAGAGTTCAAATCCCTCTGCGGGGTTTCAGGATAAACCTTCATGCACGAATGGTTCTGTGAGGACTTTTTTGGGGAAAGTATCCACCAGTCGCTATGCCACTGCTGTGAGTTTTCTTCTGTTATCCGTTTAACCCCCCCCGACCCCTCTCTTCTGTCTCCCCCCCTCCCCGTGTCCCCGCCCCCTCTCAGGTTCAGACATGGTGGAGGCTCAGTGTCAGAGGTTCGAGGTGAGGAGTGCAAACGGGGAACAAGTTCTATTCTCGGCAGACGAAGAGGAGATAAGCATCGGCACCGAGAGACTCCGAGTCACAGGTGCTCGCATGCGCATGCTTATGACTATCCGTACTTTTCCTTTTGTGTTCGCTGGGTAAATATTATTATCGAGGATGTTCTGCTTTATCACCATCAACACCACGAATGCACTTCAACTCAAATCCGCTTCTTCTATATCTAAGATATAATTATCATTCTGATTGGTCATTTCACGGTAAAGCTTTAGCTGAAGAAGAAAAAAAGAAGAAAACAAAACAGGAGATAAGGATTGACCTATGGTTCTCCACAGCATCTATTTGTCTTGTTTGTGCTTTCCCTGTCATGAAACGAGAGCGAGGGGAGCCAGTGGCGTTTGCGCGTCTCTGTTACCTTACTCTGACGTGTCAATAGTCATTTTTTATTCTGCGAGGAACACGTCAAATGTGCATTCGCACACAAACAAAACAACCAATCCAACTTACAGGGGGAACTGCACGACGGCAAAATGCACAACTGCACACCCGTACCCTGCCCTCACGCCGGCCAGAGTAATTGGTTAGATTTTTCTATTAGAGGCACTCTGGAGAAATGAGGGTGCAGGGGATGGAGGGAGAGTTAAAGGGGGGGAGGTCTAGAGGTGACTGTTGCTGTCACTTACTATCGATAGAGGTGAGCGTAGAGAGTTTGAACAGCCGAAAGAATGCAAATGTCCATCGTCCATTCTGCTAATGCACTGACGGCAAGTGGGAGCATGCGAGGCTGCATTTTATTTATTCAAAGTCGAACTTGTTCTCTCGACATTTGACCAATAAATACGATCATCACATTCGGTCGATTCGTGTACGTCTCTGTGTGTTGTCCTATGGCACACATAAATCCCAAAACAAAGGGCAAAATATTTTCGAAAAAAAAAGAGTGAAATATGAGGTGAGCGCGATACTGCTACGTGTTACGGGTAAATGAGTGTGTCGCTCTGAAAAAACCCTGTCCACTTTGGACATAATCATACGATGCCACGCAAACGAATTGTGCGATTTAATTTGCTTGCCTTCATCCACTCTTACCTCCGTAGGGAATGAAGGCGTGGTGTTCAGCCATTCTGTAGAGACGTCACATGTAAGGGCAGAACCCTTCCAGGACCTAAAGTAAGTACGCTTAATCTTTTTTCTTTTTTTTAAGTATGTATATGAATGTGTGTGTGTGTGCATGTGCACACTCCAGCCAAGCATTTTGGCACACTGGTTTACTTTACAAGTTCCCCTTGTTGCTCATTTTTGGTGATTGAATATGTATAAAGTGTGTTTTTTCACGAATAGCAAACCCCCCGCAAATAACAATTTGGGGAAAAACGCGCTGTGACGTAAAACCGTGTGGGCAAGCTTTTTTTTTTCACCAGCCCTGTGTTCGCCAGGGTGTTCGCGGCTTGTACTCCACTCGGACATCGGTGCGTTGGTGAATGGCAGCCTGACGGGCTGCTTTGTGTGGATGAGCTGTGCTAAATGCTTTTGTTTTGGGAATGGAGTTCATTACGGCGGCATATTATTTCCATCTGAGGTCCAAAAACTCTCCATTAACGATGGCATCCGAAAGACTCCGACTGAGGAAACATTACGTCCAATGGCAGCAGCTCCGACTGTAAGTGCATTAGCTAAATGTTTATCTTCTCCTCATCCCCTCTCCTGGAGTCTGTTTTGGGGGTCTTTGAGGGGCAGATGACGTCCCTTAATTACTCGTGTGTCCGCCTCATTTGGGTATTGTCAGACAGGATTAAATTGAAGTGGCCTTAAGTCAGAGATGAAAAACCAGGGGATGGAAAGGAAAAAGAAGGGGGTAGAGAAAGAAACAATGAGACAAGGCGCTGTGGAAACCGGCACGCACTGCATGTTCTGAAAATTAGAAAGAGTAGAGACTGGAGGAACAGACAATTGAAGAAGACAGAAGTCAAACAAGATGTGGTAGAGTAATGCAAAGGGCAGTATTCATGCTCCCCCAAGTCCTGTAGTGATGAAGAAAACCGGAAAAGAGGTGCCCTTAGTCTTCCAGGTGTCCATCTGTGATTTGGCAATCACTGCACTTCATTCTCTCTCATTCGCCTCTCTCTTCTCATAGTACGATCCCATACAACGCCTATGATGAAAACACGAGACACAAACTAGGGTCCAGGCACCGAGGGGAAGCGGAAATGACACAGAGGTAATGGAGGAATCAAGAGAGCAGGAGCCGACGGACTGGTTGACAGCAGTGCAAAACAGGCACAGGAAATAGGAAGCCATGCATGTTAATGCATCAAAGGAGAAGCGAGCGAGGACATGTTTTGAGGACGGGATGATATCGAGGGAGCCATTTACTTTACTTACTCAATTGACTTGCAGAATATTTTCATGAACCCCCGCCCTCCACCACATCCAAACGCTCGGACAATGTAGCAAGTGGCTTATGGATGAGTAACTGTGGCAAGATAGCTCCATGAAAAGCAGGACACAAACTGAGGAAAGGGCCCTTTTCAGTGAAATGCAGCATCATGTGGAGGGTAGATAAACGTGGGCACGGAGAGGCAAAAACAAACGTTCAACCATGCATGCAGAGCAGGCTCCATATGGCCATGCATTCATCCTCTACGAACACATGCATCGCACACATAACGGCACAAACAAAAACAGAACCATGAAAGGCGAAAGCCTGATGAAAGCCACTCATCCGAGTGGAGAAATACACAGAATAGATCGCATGCGTGAAGGGAAAACTCGACACCGCACACGGCATTAACAGCGCAACCGCGTTAATACACCCAGAATTAGAAGTGACACGCGTTAAGTAAAGCCCTACAAACACACGCACACACACACACACACACAGACACACAGTCTGCACGCTTGCCTCTCCACTGCATCACCTTCGGCGCGGTTAACGAAAAAGCAAAAATAAAACTGATAAAAAGGCCATTACATGGTTCAAATGTTTCCCCCTCTCTGCCGTCTGTCATTAGCTGTTAAATGGGAGAGAAAGAAACCGACCGCGGTGAAGACATTTCTATGACGGTAATTTCTTCTCTGCTTCTAATTGAGTTGCGTTGAGGACAGTAAGAATAACTAGTTCACACTACTAGTAAAGACTTTCATCCCGTTCCCGTTACGCAACTTTTCCCCCCTCTTGATATCTGTCTTTTCCCCATCCTGTCTCTGTCCCCATCTCTCCGTTCCGGCTCCCTCTTCCCGGTCCTCCTCCTCCTCCTCTTTTCTGTCTCGCTACGAAACGTAGAGCGCTACGCAGTGAAGGTAAATGGGACATGTAATGAGCGGATTGAAGTCCAGTTAAAGCTAATGATCTATGTTACAGTTTGACAAGGAACAGGGAGGAGGAGAAAAGAGGAAAACAAGGACGAAAGACGGGACACAATTTGCATGACAAAGTACGGGTCAGGAAATTCCTCTCAAGCGACGCAATTCTGCAGATGAATACATTTATTTCTATATTGGACTCGTGCACGTAGTGATTTTTGTGTAATGTGGCTTCATGGACTGGAGCATTTTAGTGTCTTGAAACATTCCGATTTGCGTTGTTTCCTCTGCCCCTTTGAGTGACATAATTAAAGGAGAACTGACTATAGCCGAGGAGTTAGAGCTGCGCTTACTGCTTTAGAAAGTACGCTCAATGGCGGTGGATGCAACTGAAGCTCGCTGGGAGATTGGAGTGCCCAGTAAAAACTGGGTTATGCCAGAAGCACAGAGACAAAACGCACAGCAGCCAGCTTTCCCACAGAGCACTCCAGGACACTCCTGGCTCACGCTCTCTGAGCCGCCGGTGTGATCGCTGTGTGCCATGTTCACACTTTTCTTTAAAGTGCACAGGGAGCGGCCGGGAGGCAGACAGAAAGCGGTGGCTTTTAAAACCAAAAAAAAAGCACTGCGGCGGGCGTCTTTCTTAAACGGCACAGTTCAAGATCTCAGAGATGCATTCACGACAGAGAGACACACTAACGGGGGGGGTGGGGGGGGGGGGTTGAGAGGGCATTGGTTTCAACACTGGCCTGCTTCGTGAAATTTGCAATCTGCGGTTGGCGGAGTTAAACGATGGCGGCCAATTACCCTTACTGTTACTGTTAATCGTTACTTACAATAACTCCAGCAAAACAATGTTAATGGCTTCTGGCTTCAGGTTAAGGAATTCATAGAAGTGATGAAGGCTTTTTCCGAAAACCATTTCATATAATGGAAGTATCTGCGTTCTGCGAAAACGAGATTGAAAGGCTCCTGTTGCCGCAGCACAGTGGTGGAAAACCCTTGCGGGTGAGCCCGCTCATGACGACGGTGGCTTGGTCGGCCGTTAGGCTAGGTTGGTTAATTGACTGTGAATAACAGCGTTATGTCATAGTTGCTTTTCAATATTCCCCCCTCTTCCCTTTCATTCTTTCTTCTTTGTCTTTGTGAAGATGGTGAATTTCATCTTTTGTCGTTGTTCTCACAATTATTGTTGAAGGGGATGTTTCACAAATTCCTCCTGATTTCTGAGAGAGAGGCTGTGTAGGGTGGGCTAGAAAAAGTGTGTCACTTGAAAAAGGATTAGGATGTGGTGAGGCAAGGAGCCTGTGTTTGAAAATACAAATGATGCTTGCCTTTAAGTGACACGAGTCAATTCCTTGCCATGGTATGTTCCTAACCAAGTGGCAGGTATAGAGGAATGAGTGGTTGGAAAAAGATTCACAGTGTGTCAACCAGCCAGTTAGACTTGACAGTGTAGCAATTTGCGTTTAATAAATGTAAATCCTGTCTTGGTTGTGTCTACAGCAGGTGCTAAGCCCCTATTTTTTACATCTTCGGTGTTAAATGCTTGTGTTTTGGCACAGCATTCCCGGTGATTCCATATGTATCAAGTAGGTTGAAGAGAATCTGAGGAAGTCCTATGTTTGATGGGTGTTAGGATGATTCCTATCCGTAGGAAAACAGGCACTCTATGGGTGTCTTATGGGACAATAAGACACCCTGTAAGGAAAATGCGATTTAAACCTTTAGAAATCTTTGGACATGGAAAACACAAAAGAAAATTTGGAATCTTCACGAGAATAATTATCAAATGAATGACTGAATATGTCCAAGAACGTAAGGCAACAAAAAACTCTAGTACTCAAGTACAAAAGGCACTTTGAAAATGTCCCAACAGGATATGGGAAGTCTGTAACTATGTCACACACTACAGCAAAAACCTCTGCAAGAGCACTATTTCAACCAAGAGACAAAAATCAATCAACAATTACCTGACCGGAAAAAAGTTCTGAGTCAAACATAGCGGCGTTGCCATGCTGATGCTGCTGGACGCCGGGTTACCTCAGGTCTCTAACACCATCTGATGCCTGGCAACACAGCCGAGGGAGACAATATGCTGGCCGGTCAATATCTCCAATTCGGCCCAGTCTTTCATCCTCTTATCCCTCCCTCCGTGCAGCCTTCTCCTCTATCCAAGTCCCGGGGTCATGAGAAGGCTCCCCGGAGAGAGGGAGCCCTAACACAGGCAAGGGCATCGGAAGAGGATTTGTTCCGTGGCCCTTCCCCTATCCCTGGCTCTATTTCCATGTATCCGTCTCACAATTGATAGGACTGCAGCGCCCTATCAGACTGGAGGGGCATGGGAAAGGATTTTATATAGACGAGTTGCAATGCTGTGGGGTTACCGTTTGAAAAGTAGGCTTGGGACGGTAAGTTTCTCCGACATGGAGTAATAAAAGGAATGATAGAAGTACCCAAACAACACACGCTACTGCATCCGTCTTTGTGTACACTCAAGCTACCGATTCTGTGTGAGTCAAAGTGGCTGCTCGTCGGGCGGACCCCGAGAGAGAAGTGTGCTCCTCTGTCCATTCTACCGACCCATTTTCTTATTGTATGTAATAAATGTAGAGCTGGGGTTTTCTGATTTGAGGTAGGGAGCAAAAGTTGTTGTACACATTTCTCTGTGGTAGGTCCCTGAATGACAAGATTACTTATGTGACTTAAAGGCCCTGGGTCCTAGAGATACTTTCAATTTAACCCAATTACAGATTTTACGAGTGCTTGAAGTAGAGAATGGGGAAATGATTCGCCCTGTGGCCTTAATATGTATAAATACATTTTGAAACAGATTGTTAATCAGAATTTATATGCACTTTCTTGATGTTCTTGTTTTATGAACAATATTTTTTGAGTTTTAGCTTGAATAAGGGAATACACTGTAGATATTAGTAACATATTAGTATTACTAGTATTATTCTGAGCACATGGCACGCTCTTCACCTCCAAAAGTCACACGGTTAAAAGCCGGAGCCAGAGTTTCTCGAGCCATCAAGAGAGGTGTACTTCACATTTACATTTTAATCGAGGTTAAAAATCCTCAAACACCACGATGAACACAACAATGTCAACTGAAATAGGTCCACTTCCCACGCTTATTTCGAGGGAGTCTCAGAGCAGAGAGTCGATTTGCCCAGGTTTTCATATGAGCACCCAAAAGGAGGAGTGCGGTGTAAGATCACAAAGAACTTCACCTAATTAGCTCCAAAAAACCCAGAAGTGAGCCCGCCCCTAGCTGTTTTTGATTAAAAAGTTGAGGATTGTGTCAACGTAATTGGAAATCATTAAAATTTAGAATCAGCCACATTCTCTTTGAACTGTGCCTTTGGGAAAATCTCTTCTTCACACGAGAGTTCCCCTCAAAGAATAGCGGTCGACTGGCATGATGGTTTTGAACAATGCCTCTTTTTTGTGGCTGGTGTTAACAAGGCACAGGGATCAATTGCAAACTTGTTCGCAAAAATTCTGCGCATTTTTTTTTTGTTTACTATAAAGTCTTTCATTCCCCTTCATGCCTTCGGCAAGAATAACCAAAATCTGTGCCAACTTTAGAAGGAATACACAAAGTTATGCAGATTGTTGATCGTAATACTTATACGAGTTCTTACTAAGCCTCTTTTATACCTGGATCCTGGACGTGCTGTGCGACTGTTATTTATTAGAGCAGATACAGCCTTACAAAGTCACAACTTTTTAGTGACCCAGGATCTCAATTTCCCTATCGATTTTTCTACAATTTGAAGTCTTGAGATTGGATTTTGGATGTATCTAATACCTCTCTCTCCATTGGTACAAGGACAACCAGCCATGCCCCACTCTGTTTTGCCTGTTATTGATCAGACATGCAGGGAAATCACTGGGAACAAAGGGAGAGAGAGTAATGCCAAGCAAGCATGATTATGGGAACAATCCATATTGTATCTGAATCTCTGTGCGTTACTATTTGGTTATTGATGCAGTCTTTTTTATTCAGATGTTGACATTTAGCAATGAGTCTGCTAAAGTTTAGGTAGAGTGTGTCATGTGCCTGAAAGGGATGTCCGAATCAAATAATCTCGGCCCTGAATATTGTAAGATACTACTGCTACTAATAACACTCACATCCAAAAGCGATTTTTATAATTTCATATATAACATATAACACACTTGGTTCCATCTTAATTAATATAATCCGAATTAGGTAACATACTCTCTCTTAAGTATAGGATAAAGCCAGTATTCGGTTAACCCTCGTATTGTGTTTGGGTCAAATCTGACCGATTTACTACTTTCATCATTCATAAATATTATGTTTTACATTTGATTACATCGGGGCCCTATGATATCCTCCACAGTTTTTTTATCACCACTTTCATAAAAACGTTGAGTGGTATTTAATGCCTTACTCTGAGCACAATGAGTAGGGCAGTGTTTTTATAACCACTGCGCCTAGGTGAGCTTGAGAGATCATCGGGTGTGCTTTTTGTGAAAGACGTTTTGCCAACTTCCGGACATCCTAGAGACTTGCAGACAGTACCGTTGGATGCGGAAGGGTCGATATAGGGGGCACCTTGACAACTTCCAGGTCTCCAGGACCTTCTTATCAAAAGTTATTTCAAAAAGGTGTTTTCCTGTAGTGGTTTACATCCCCTAACTCTAACCCAATCCCGTAATCCTAGAGTAAGGGGATGGGGTTAAGGTTATTGGGTTGGAGTGTGGGGTTAGGGTTAGGGGTTAGGGTTAGGGTTGGGGTTTAGGTTTAGGAGATTGTGTTAAGGGATTGGGTTAGGGTTAGGGGATTGGGTCTGGGTTAGGGTTAGAGGATTGGGGTTAGGGTAAGGGTAAGGGTTATGGTTAGGGCTAGGTTAGGGTTTAGGATTTGGGATAGGGTTAGGGGATTGGGTTAAGATTAGGGGATGTAAACCACTTCAGGACAACACTTTTTTGGAATAACCTTTGATAGGAAAATCCTTGATACCTGTAAGCTGTCAACGTCCCCCACTATTTGGACCCTTCCGCATCCAATCAAGGTTCAAGGTTCAAGCATTTATTAGTCATGTGTACATTGTACAATGAAATTCCTTTTTGCCTTCCTCTCCAAACACCAAACATTAAAAAAATATAATAATAAATTATCTATGGTGCCCTCCGCGAGTCTCTACGTTGTCAGGAAGTTGGTGAAGGAGCATAAAGCCAAAAAGTCTTATCACGTTTTTTGCGAATAACTTTTGATAGGAGGGTCTCATCGACTTTCGGTTTTGCTCCCCCTCCATTTATGGCATTTCAGCATCCAACGGTACCATGTGAGTTAGGGTTAGGGCATTGGGGTAGGGTTAGGGTTAAGGGATTAGGGTTTAGGGTTTAGGGTTAGAGCATTGGGTTAGGGGACTGGGTTAGGGGATTGGGTTAAGGTTAGAGTGACCATCTTGTTACAATCAATTGGTTTCTGGTTCTGGACTGGTTTGAGTACTAATTCTGGGTACCAATGCATTGTAAGGAAAACATATTTTTGGTCAAAACTTAAACTTCCAACAGTATGTCTTATCCTATGGAAATACCAAACCCTGGTTCATACGAAGCTTGGCATTGTTTATTACATCTCTTATCTGATTTTTGGGTTAGCGGTAAAGGTCAGGGTTAGGGATGCAGTCTCTCAACATGTAATTCAAATGTCTATCATGTACCCAGAGAGAGAGACAGAGAATTCAGCTAGTCTCTTTCTGACTGACTATATATAATATAGGTTTTTGTGACAAAGCCAAATGTTCCACTGTAGATGAAGTATATTACTAATGGCTGGAGGTTGTTTTGGCGAGGCACTGAAATCACAGTTGGTAAATAACATTGGAAAATACTAATATACAACATATACTTAAAGCACATATATTAAAACACAGTCTTTAATGTATTTATATATATATAAAAAACATTTCCATCTACGATTACAAAAAAACATTCTTGAGGAGCACAAATTGTTTTATTGAACTTTCCAGAAAGTGCTAGTAGGCACATAGGAGATTTTCACCACGTGTCCTGAGAGATGTGGTAGGTAGGTGTTTATTATTTGTTGAGAAAAAATGTTATCTGAGATTTTATTTATGGGTGTTGACAACAGATCAGTGTCTAAAGCCTGACAGCCTATAATTGTTATTTATGCCCAATTATATAAGTTTTTGTTGAGCAGAGGAAATGTATTGATATGACCTTTTATTTATAGTTTGTGATTTGCCAGTTTCAGTTTTCAGCTGTTCAAATGTTCTGCTCTATGAGCACACGGTATAACTTTAATTTCATATTCTTCTAAAAGTATTCAATTCAACTTGTCAAGGGCAAGATTGTTGTTTTGACGAGACAGATGAGTGAGAGAGGAGAAGAGGAGAAGAGAGCGTGAAGATGTGAAATGAAGAAAGGGAGACACAGACACTGAAAGAAGAGGGAGTGAAAAAAGTGACATTTTTACCAGCAAGGCGTCTTTCGTTCATTTTTTCAGTTCAGAGAGAAAAACTGAGCACAGCGACAGACAACCCGGGAGGTATGGGACGAGCAGGGCAAATAAGAGAAACCCAGCTATAATACGCGTGTAGGAGGGCGGGCAATGAGGCAGAGACATGTTGTATTGTCTTTGTTAGCCTCTTTCTTCTCCCCACCCCCACGTACACCTTCGTCAGATCCCCCTTTCTGTATCTTTGTGTGTTTTATCGTTATCTCTCTTACTCTTTACTCTTTCTGCCCCTGCAGAATAAGTGGACGAAATGCCCTTTGAGATCTATGAAAGTATCTACCAATTGTTGGTCTTATGTTGTTTGAACCCAAGGTAGCCTCCTTTCGGTGAAATCGTAAAAGTTCCTCATAAAATACAGAAAGCCCTGTTCAGTGCAAAATTGCACTCTTGTTATCATTTTGTCAATCTTGATTAATGTCTGTGATTTCTTTTATTCTTAGGGATATTGCCGTGAATAACATCTTATGCGATGCAACTGTGAACCGACAGGTTTTCTCCTTATATTATCAGCACAACACAAAGGCTGTTGTTTCTGTACTGTTAAAAGTGGGTTTGATACCTCTCCCAGGAGCACTTTAACCTTTTTTTTTTTTTTTCTTCTTTTATGAGAGCAGAGTGACATTCCCAATCTCATTTCCTGACATATGGTCTTCCATCTGCATAACCACTTATGCGAACAGCTAACCTTGCATAATTGCAGGTACATGTTTAAACTGTAAATCCATATTATTATTATTTATTTTTGTTTAATCTTGGTCTATTCTGCTGTGGCATTTACTTATCAAACTATCTGAAGTACTCCATTTGTTCTTTTCTTATCTATATCCTTCTCCATGGTATTGGAAATACCCACCTTCCCCCACAGGGATCATTAAAGTTTCATCCAATCCTTAGAAAGGGACCCGATAGAACAGTTTGCGAGGCATATTATAAAACAATCACTTCAATGCAATTGCTAAATATATCATTAATGCAGCAAGGGCCCTGAGCAGCCTTCTAAAATGAAATCTAATTCCACAGTCACACTGAACCTCAAGTCTGCCAGCATAATTGATTTTTAGGCATTCAATTGAGCAAGTTCCGGTGTTTCCAACACCTGGACATGTTCGTTTTTCAGTTTTTTACGGACAGTTTAAAAAATAAAACTAACCTATTCACATCCTGAGGAAAAAGTGACTTTACGGCCTGTAAAGCGCGAACTGCAGCTGGGTAAAGACAGCGTACGCACTACAGAGACTAGATGCGGCAGTCTTTTTTGCTCGTACACATGTTCCGTTTACGTTTACTACCGAGAAAGAAATGTTATGATAACGTGAATAATAAGAGAGCCACTGACCACCATTTTGCGAGTGAGCAAGCATTTTTGTTTTGTGGCCCTTGCTACTTCTCTTTCCCCTAAGTAAACTTCCAACTCGTCTCTAGCCAGAACAAGTCAATGAGCATTGAGTGGAATGGCTGAAGTTGTGGAGGAGTGAGGCTAGTCTTTCACTAGTGATTAAATGATCAGCTCGGTGCCCCACCACAGGCACAAGGGCATGAAATTGCTTGCCTTTTTTTTTTTTTCTCTCTGTTTGAGCACTCTGCCATTAATCCGTTTCCTCAGCCAGGAGGACAGTGAGGGCCTGTTAAGGTGTTTTTGAGTAACTCACAGATTTGCCCGGCCATGCATTTGGTACTCTAACGTCATGTAAGACAGATGTGGCTGCCGGTGAACATAGTATTTGTAATAAATTCAGACACTAACAGACACACACACGCACACACACAGTTATAGCTTGGTTGGACTATATACTCTTCAGTGACCTTAAGCTCATTTTACACACCTGCACACGCAACATTTCTGTCTTAGTCTTTCTGGCACACGCAAACACTCTTTCCAGAAAGACAAATCTGTAATGTACCTTGACTCTCCCCTGTCTCTCTTCAGCAACTCTGCCGGGACTTAAATAACTTGAAAACTGCCCAGGGCGTTTTTCTTTCCTTTTTCCCCTACACATGCAGGATTCATAAGGCGATTTTAACACACTGCAAAGCCCGCACACACCCACCTACAGACCAATTAACAGTGAAATTGAGAGGATTGTATTTCCTGCGTGTTTCTTTATAAAACTACGAACAGATTTGTATCTCTTTTGTCTTGTCTGAATGCACCCAAGTTTTAAAGGTGCACATTGGACAGTGTTGGATGGTTGGTGGCAGGGGCATGGAGCAGAAGATGAGACATTTAGTATGAAAAGGTTAAAGGTCTGTGTCTCAAATGGCAAGGTGGGGATACGGTGGTGTGGCTTTCAGTAGTTCTAAAGAGGGAAAGGGCAAGGTGAATGTCAGCCAAGTCTGTTAGGAAATATAAATCATACCAAAAAGCCCATATTTTAACATGCCCTGCAACATTTTCTGCACAACACTGCCTATATACATCGAATTAAGTCATATATTTCAAAAGTAGGCGGTTTCATACCATGGCTATAAGATCGAACTACATTTTTTTATTATTATTTTAATTTCTATTCAGTTGAACATCGTCATTGTTTGAGCTCTTTAAATGGACTCCGGGTGTGGAGTATTTGAACGTCAAAGAAACCACAAATACATTGTGACTCACCCATTCTCATCCCCCCCTTGAATGAATTTAGATAAAAACCTTTTCGCATTGATGTATTTCTGTCCCGCTTACCTTGTCAAGTTGGACAAATATGGACGCCGGTTAGAATGGCTTTGTCGTGACTGAAGGTCAAAAAAATCTATGAGAGAGGAGTGCCGGGGGATTGCTGGCATGAGTGAGTAAGAGAGAGAAAGGGAGGAATAATGTAAGAATCGGAGGAAGGGAGGGGAGCCGGTTTTTCTCTAATAATAATCAAACGGAGAGATAACGTCTTTGCTGCCGACTCGCTATCTGCACCGATAAAGAGCACGACCGCGCAGGAAATGATTAATCCATGATTGAACCAGGAATGTGTGTGTGTATGGAAGTGCAACCGTGGGACCGTTTGAGAATGTTGGACTTTGGCTGCTGTGTGGGGAACGTGTCCTGCACGTGCATGGAAAGGCACACAGCTGTTTATATGAAGTCTCTCGCCGCTGACCATGCCTATCACAACAGCAGCAACCAAGGCACCAGGTTGAGAGCTCAGAGGCAGGCTTGTGTCCAGGCACACTGTGTGGAGTTCACAACGACAAAATAACCCAAATGCGTCTCACACTTACGGAGACGAGATACTGTGGTCTGACGCAACCCAGGTCGAACTGTTTGGTTCCCGGCATTGCTCATCACCTGCCCAGTACCCCGTGCATGCTGCCGAGGTGTTTTACAGCCGACAATGCCAGAGTGGCTCGGGGACACCTCGGTGAATGTCCTTGCGTGGCAAAAAAAAAATGGCTGTCCGTCGTCAGTTCCCAATTCAACCTGGCAGGGCTTGAGATGATCTGCGGGAAGGCACGGCAGGAATGGCAGTAATTGCTGTCAAAGGTGTTTCAACTGAGTGCTGATTGAAGGGTCTGAAGGTATTTCGGGTTTTCCCTTTTTACCAAATTTGCAAAAAAAAAAAAACTCTTGAAAAAGCGGCCTTTGATATGTCGTTAGGGAGTATCGGGCACGGATTTGTGTGGCGAGAAGAAGGACTTTGCCGGAAAAGGATTTTAGCACGAGGCTTGCGACATGACAAAATGTCAAAAAAGGTCTGAAAAGTGTCTGAATGCACAGAATGTGTGTGTCTGCCCATCAGAGCCCATCAGAGCCGGCCTCAGCCTGCAGCAATGTCACTGTAATTGCCTCAGCTGTCAAACCACCCAAAGATGGATACAGCTGTTGACTTGACCAGCAACCAAACCCCATTACACAAACTAAACTACAGCATAATGACTAATGGGATAAACTTTTCTGTTTTCATCCCATCCAACTCTCTTGTAATGTCTTGTCTATCTGGATGCCTCCTCGCTTTTTTTCCCCCCTCCTCACCCTCCGCTGCAGGCTATGCTCTGTTTTTACAGATCAATAAGTCAGGCCCAACGATGAAATACGTCGAACACTTTTATTATGTCACTCGGATGCTGAGTACTGCACAGTGGCAAACGTTCCTTCACCTTTAATCCACCTCCTGACTCCCGTTTATGTCCGGTATCTTTACCTTCAATTTATTCTTATAAACAGAATGTGTACAGAATAACATGTTGAACATTGACTCAAAAAAATGAATTCATAGTTGGAGAAATGTCATAGGATGAGTCTCTGGATACATTTTATCTGTGCTCATAAAAGCCAAAACTAATTCTGCCAACATTTTTTTATTATATCAGGTGACCTTATCTCGATACTATGGATCTAGCTTTAGCTTGGGGAAAATGACATGCCTTTTCTTTAGCAATGAAGTAAATGAGTTGGTGTTTATATTTGTGTTAATATAGGTACACTTTTTTTATTGAATAAAATAACCAAATAATGATATAAATACCCTAAAAAGTAAGCTTTACAGTAGAAAAACAGCAATGAAATATATTTTAAAGTGCCTGTTCATTACCTGGGTGCAACCAAACACGGAAAACCACTGCCTAGGGAGCGATTTTCTGTCGGCTAATGTTTCGCTATTCGCACGGAAACCACCAAATGTGGAATTATTTCTCACTATAGAGCCTGAGCCGGAGGAGGGCATGGACTGTCTCCATCCTGGGGAGTGTAATGAAGTACAAAACAAACTGGAAAAAAAAGAACTATAGTGTGATCACTTCGAGCCAAAACGCTTTGGGCTATGGCACTAATGCTTGTTTATTTTGGCCACGGTCTGGATGCAGATGATGAGTTTGGTTAATAGACCCTTCGGCTGTATGCTTTATCCCCTCAACCAGTCTCAGCAGGGACTACCTTTGGAAGTGCCCTTGCACATCCAGAATCGGGCCCGAGAAATGTATCATCACGTATTCTTGTTTTTTTGTTAGAATCACAGGGCTAGCGTTGGAATCACACCCTGGAACAGTCGTCTGCCACCGTTGTCCGCTAATGCTGCCATTGCAGTTTATGAAATGTTTTATTTTAATTTTTTTATTGTGACAGGTATATAACAGAGACCAATGCCGCCCACCGCAGCATTTATAGTGTGTCTGGCCCTGGGTGGGTCTTTATTAAACACATACAGAGGAATGTAACACAAGCAGTGCTACAATATAATGCCATTAAAAAACGTATTGGAACATGTTGTAAAAATGTATTGATCCCCAGAACAAAGAAAAATGTATGTCCCAAGGAGGGCTTATGAAAGATTCCCTATAGATGGACTGCACATCGACATATATAATATGTTTTGAAAACAGGCCGTGGACATATACCGATCGGAAAGGAGGTACCTGTATTCATTTTGTGATGACGCGTATCTGCACCTCAATAAGCTAGATTGTTAAAGACAACATGTAAAAATTTGCTCAACGCCGACTCGGCAGTTTATCTGTAAAAGGTACAAATATAATGAAAAGTCTGAAATGGAGAAAAAAACACAGTCCTCGGTGTTACGTTTTCAATTGTGCATTAGTTAGGCAGCATTGTGTTCTTTCCTAATGCAATTGCAGGGTGTTGTACTCCGCGGAGGTCTTTAAACAACATTAAACCTTTAACCAGCGAGTCCTGATTCCCCCTTTGTTATATTTGCTTTACCAGCACCACCATCGTTTTCTGCTGCTTTTGATTGAGCATCTGGGGAATGAGAACCTTGTTCGCAGTCAATTCATTATTGATCCTGTGGTTATAGTCTAATGGCGGCTGACGCGTGAGGCGTTTTTTTTCGTACTGATGTCGGTGCAAGTGTGTGCTTCCGCTGTCCTGGCGTTACACTCGGCTTTTTGCCTTTCAGATTGGAGTCCCCGACCCGGACGCTGACCCTGGAGGCCCCCAGAGGCGTGGAGGTCAACGCGGGAGTCGGAGACTTCACGGCATTCTGCAGGAAAGACCTCCTTCTTCAGTCCTCGGAAGGCGAGGTGCGTGCGTTTGCTCCTCTTTGGCTTTGCGTTTGTACGTGACACTCCGGTCACTGGTATGTTTTGATAAGTCTGGGAATGCAGTTCATACGTGCGCTTATTATCATTGTCTTTCGGGGTATATGTCTTTGTTGATGTCTAAACTCAAGGGAGGACACAAACCCAGAGAACCTATCAGGTGTGTGTGTTCGTGCGTGGGTGTGTGTGTAGACTCTGTGGCAGTCTATAGTGTAGGGCCTACTTCATTAGTGTACCTTATTAGGCTAATGAGCGTCATCAATCCTGGCGACCTTGCCCGCCTTTTCTCTCCTCCTCCTCCTCCCGTCACTCCTTTTCTTCCCTTCGCTTCTATTTCAGAGAAGTGACTTCATTAAAGCTGGTTTGATGAGGTTCCCTGTCAGTCGCCCCTGTTGCTGCGCGCATGTGTGCGCGCGCGTGTGTGTGTGTGTGTAAGTATCATTGTTAGCCTGCTATCTCACTGTCAAGCTCTTTGCATTGCGGCATGCCATGTTCCAGACTTACCCATTATCCTTGTGCGTGTCTGTGTGTGTGTGCGTGTGCGTGCGTGCTTGTGCTTGGGCTCATCATCCTGCCATGTCGCATGTCCGCTGGAGCGGTGTGTCATTAACTCAGTAATTAACAGAAAAATGGGCCCGTCTTTGTTGCACTCACTGTCATCGTCAGTCACACACACACACACACACACACACACACACACGCACACACACACACACACACACACACACACACACACACACACACTGTCTTCTATCCCAGATCCATCCACTCTCAAATTCTCATGCACATTCAATCACACCCACACATTTCGTTCACTATTCCCATGGGGACAAGCATATTTGCCAAATGTATTCCTGTGAGTTTTAACTGTCACAAAATGTATTTTTAATGATCTCACCTATATATATATATATTTTTTTATGTTATCTTCCTTGAAAGAAGTACACACTTTCATCCATTATGACCAGGCGCACGTTTGTGCTTAATGAAGCACATAAAGGTCACCAACATGACAGGGCACCTCACTAAATAAAAAAAGTGTATTTTTTTTAATAATATGTGAAATGTGTGACATACATTGTAATAAAGCTGTGGAGAGGTGCAGAGGGCATAGAAAAGTTGAGAGAAATATTTATACTGATTTAATATGTACACCAGTAATAGTTTGGGTGGATTGATATATATATATATTTAAATATTGTATAAATAAGTCAAAATATTTCACGTTAAGATTGGGCATTGAGCAGAAGTTAATTACTTTTTACCTTCATGTCGGACATAAAATCTCTGAAGTGCTTGGGGCTAAAGCAAAATGATTGACAACTGAAACAGTAACAAGCCATTTTTTATAGTTATCTATGGCCGTAAAGCACTCTCGAAGAATCTCGAAGATTATTTTTATGAACCCAATCATATCCACAGTATTACACTTTGGAACTTAAGACGAAGTGCGCTATCCCCGTGCTAGACCTGTGACCTGTCTGCATGTTTACCTCGGGCGGGATTGCAGGCGGATCTTCGGGAGGTTAAGGAGGGTACTAAAATTCCAGGGCTCTGCTTGGTGCCGTCCAAAGGGCGCAAAAGGGACACACCTTCTGCGGAGGGCAGGTCGCCTGCGAGTCTGCGGGTTTGTTTGTCTTATCGCCTTCACGCGGCCCGCCACGTAATGCATTGCCTTGATAGAGGGCAGACACCCAATCACCTGCCCGGCAGTGCACATGACATGTTAAAGGGTGCCCTTGGGCCAGGAGCAAAGGGTGGCGGGGCCCGTAAGTGACTGAGGCTGTTGTAATTTATGGCTTGGATTTTTACCTGTGGTTGGCGAAACATCACTTTAGCGGGGGCCCTTTGCCTCCCGTTGAAACGTCCCCCTTTCCCCTTGTCGTGTCTCTCCTCTCTTTCCCCTCTCCTCTTCTCTCCGTCCTATGCGTCGCCCTTGATCCCCCACCTTTCCACTTTTTGCGCTTGCCTCGCTCCCCTCTCCTCCGCGTAGTCCTCTCTTTGTTTTTGTTTTTCTTTCTTCTCATCCTCCTTGCCCCGCTCTCCCTCTCAGCCTTTCAGTCCTTCGTGTCTAAGTACCCCGGCCTATCTAATTAACTTTCCACTGCCACGGTTATACATCACTGTGCCTGTCACTTTTCAGCAAAATGAGAGGGAAGGGAAGGGGGTATTATCATTTTTCTTTCTCTCTTACTTTTCCACATCTCTCTCTCTCTCTCTGTGTCTCTCTCTCTCATCCGTGCATAAATAGAGGTCTTTCTACTGATGATGAACAATGGAGAATGAAAAATGAAGGACCCACGATGCAGTATACTTCTCAACCTTGTCGCGCATTTTCTTCACGGAAAAAGGGAAAGAAGCTCATACCACTGGCGTGCAACTCTAGAAATGCCGTAGGAAGCCTTCTCAGCGTCATGTGTCAATTTAAGCCAGGAAGGCTTAGATAATTGTATTACCCCAAAGGAAATGTAAGAATTTAGGGCGACGTTTTTGAGATTGATGTTCATAGCCTCCAGGCAGTATATATGTCCCAGATTATAATTTGTATTTGAATTAGTTTTAAGTTTTATTTTATTTTTATCTACTCATCCATTTGACCAACACATAACAATTGGGTCTTCACTTTAAACACAGTGTGATCTACGAGCAAATACCCTACCCTGCGCAAAGCCAGAGGAGTAATCTCTACAGCCCAGCTCAGGATATTACACAATATACCAAAGCCAATTTGACTGGAGTGCCTAATGATGAAATGTTCAGCCCATTCTCCTCTTCAGGAAGTCTAGTCTACTCTAAGGGTCTGTTTTCTATGTTGTGCCTGAGTTGTTATCTTTGAGAGTTGAGACACGCATTTCAACAAAAGAAAACCCACACAAAATTAGGAAACTGACACAATGCCGCTCCTGACGTCTGTCTTCGATCCTCTTGGTTTGTTAAATCAGACAGCACCATGTCATTGGACCCGTGTGGCACTGCACCCAAAATATATCTCCCATAGGCTGCGGAGGAAGTATTTCCTCTCTTTTTGACAAACTAGTCTGTTTAAAAGAGGCAAAATTCCCCCAAATACATCTCTCAAAAGAGGTTTACCCACAAAGCCTTCCTTCCCATCCATTCTTGTACAAGCTTTCCTCAACCGCTGACACCATCAAATGAACAAAGGGGAGCAGATGAAGGGAGGATTCAGGGAGGATCGCATGAGTAGGAGGTGCAGGGGGATGGCAGAAAATAGATGTTTCTGTCGATTTTGCAGTAGAAAATAAAGGCGTGCAGGACAGCAAGGCTTAAAGCCAAATCAATGTTGTCAGCAGCTGGCACTTAAGAAGGGGGCCATTAAAGTATAAAAAGTCTGGAAAGCAGTGCTGGAATTAGGGCCAAATGGGTTATAGGTAAGGGAGCGCTGGCTTCCATTAAAATCAAAGCCAACGAGAGTTGACAGATCCTCTCAGGATTCCTGTAGTCCCCCTACCTTTTTTTTAACACCCCCCCATCTCTTTCTAGCCGACATTCATTGACATACCTTTTCTTTCTTGCTTGTCCGTCTGTTTCCCTCATTCACTATACCACCCCTTCTGTAATAGTTGTTGATACATTTTTACTCTATCTTTTAATCAACCTATCCACCCCTCTACTAGTCTCATCATATCCGGTGCACGGGTCTTTTCAGCAACTTTCGCAATACAGTCCTTTCTTAAACTCTTTCTTTGATAGGGAGAAGTTGTTTAGCCTCATTTGCCAATTATTCCTAACGGACAACTCTTTGTCTGAATTGCTTGAGTGCAAGCTGAAACGCAGCACCTACATTTGCTAAGAATCAGCCATGTTCCTATTAAGTTTTGAACACTTTTCACTTGGTTGGTTGGTTTTAACAGATCGCTTGTGTTTTTTTCTGTTGGATCATACCCTTAAAATAAAACTGGCTCCTTGTCCTAGCAGTAGGAATTGAATATGCTCTTCCTTAATACATCTATAGTGTCAGATGGCTACTTTTGCATTCAAGTGGAAAAGGTCCAGAGCAATGGAATACACTGGAGAACCAATTAGTGTGCAAAATGGTTACATTTTGATGTTTATTTGCGGTTTGTTTAGAGGCAGAGATACTCTCCAGGGAGTGATACTGCACCACACTCAGTAAATACTGTCTAAATGCCCTCCAGTCGGGCACATAAGTTCCAAATAATGGTTTGTAGTTATAGTGGGAAGCTCATGCATAGTAGTCCAGTAGTCGACGTTGCGTACATCTTGTGGTGAATTATTCAATAAAAACAGTTAGTGGACATCTTTTTGGTTTGCATTGAGGAAGACCAAGGCATCAGAGTGAGAGGGATGGAGGCTTGACCGCTGTCGGGGGACAGTGTGTCCCACCCCAGGGAGAAAAACTGTTCGCTTGGGGTGCTGGTGGATGCGACAGCCTGGTAGCTCCTGGAAAGATTGGCTGGATGGAGGAAGCGGTCCTTGTTGTGTGGCCACCACTCCAATTGGTTTTCCATCGTGGGGATACGGGTCGTCTGACAGACTGACCTGTTTTTTTTCCTGGGTGCTCACATGTTCCAAATAGCTGCTGATAGCCAGCCACTTTCTCAGCCTGTTTTTTCTGGACAGCTCTGCGACCAGTTGAATGTGGCCCACAGCGCAGACTAGTGGTAAAGATACGCCGTAAGTTAGTGAGTCCCCTACCGACAACGTATATCCAGTCAAAAATATTACCTTGCTGAGCTTTGTTTGTTTATTACAGTTTTTCATAGTGTCTAAATGCATCACTTGCAGATTTTGTGATGACGTGTCCTCGTGGGAGCTGGGTGTGACCCCATCTACCATCCTTTCTTGAGGACTCAGCTCATGGGGGTCCAGTTACAGGGGGGGTCTATTCCAAAAAGCAATTTGCAAGTGCTGCTTACATGCAGATTGCAGATATTGTCGGCATCACATTTCACACTTTATTGTCGCTCATAGAAATGTTTGCTCATTCTTCCAGGATTTATCATGAACATGTATGGTTAGCAAGTGTGGACTTTATTTTGATGAGGGAAATGTGTGAAAATGAGCAAGAGGAAATTAACATGTTTTGATTCAACACTTTCACGTTGCACATGGAGTGAAAATAGCGCTCGACTTCTTCTCCATCAGATGCCCTCTAGCTCCCTGCATGCTCTTCCTCGCTCATCTTCAATATCTCCTTAATAGGCTATGAATGTCTAAAATCAAAAATCAGTCAAAAATCCTATAAAATGGATTGTATGATTCCTGTTTCTTGTATCTCAACAACAACTGATATCATTTGACATAATTGCTGTCAACACAAGGAAAAATGCTTCAACACTGCTGCTTAACATATAGGACATAAAGTTGTTTTATTTTACATGACCACTCACCTGAGAGTAGTCTTTCAGCTATGGCCCACTAAAAATGTCCCGAAATTGGGGTTGTAAAAGTCCAGGTGTTTTCTCATCTCAGAAACAACAGAAGAAGACATACCTTAACCACACAAAAGATGTTGGGGTTGTGTGATACTCAGGACGTGCTAGTTAAGGCTGTGAGTTTCTTTTTCTGAGGTGTGGATGCTGGAAAGCGGGAGTATGGAGCTTGTCCTTCAAAGAGTAAGAAACAGACACGTTGCTTTGTGCAAGTGTAAGTCTCAGGTTGATCAAAGATTCTGATAGGCAAGATTAGACGATAAAAAAATGTACGATGTATTTCTCCTTAATCTTAAGTTATTTTCGGACGTAAAGAAATCTGAAAGGCCGTCATGAACAGGTTTTTTTTCTGCCTTTATAATATGCAAACAAACTGACTGCAGGGAGGTAAAATTAGGTTCACCAAAACTTTTAACAAAGTTGAGTTACCATGGGGTTTTATTGTTTGTTGACGCTATGCTGGGGTTTATTAAAATGTGAGCCCGGAGGTGTTATTGGTGGGGTATCCTGGGACCTTTTTTTTTTCTTGTCGCTTGTTTCACCTGCGGTTAAGGCAAAATGGTGAGTGAATTAAAATGCTGGCAGGGGGTAACTCCCCTGTTGCACACTCTGATGCTGTGGAAGCTTTGCAAATATATGAACACGCACGTACACACAAAAGCAAACATGGAATAAGCACAGTATGCACAAACTAAAACAGATACAATCACAACAGTGCAGTCTCAACAACACTCCTCCCCCCCCGTCTCTGGAGTCCTAGTTTTGTTTACTCAAATTCTTTTATCATCTTACTCCACTCTGAGAATATGCATCCCCATGTGTCACTGTGATTGAGAGAGACACAGCACATTAGCAGATATCTGCCAAAAGTGGATGGTTTTCAAAAGGTGTCATTAACATCAGAAAATTAATTAACCTGGACTTCACGCTGCCGGAGGCAGTTGTCGTAAGTGCATGAGTGTGTGTGCGTGCGTGTGCGAGTGTCAGCTTTTCTCTCGTATTTGTGTTACTTTCTTTCACAGCGTGTTTGTCTTCACATTATTCTGTGGCTGCTTCCCTGCCTGTGTGGTCTTGTGTGCATCTTCAACCGCAGGGCTATTACTGTCTCTATTCCCCACTTATGTATGGTTGTGTGAATGCGTTTGTCCGTGTCTGCAGTTGTGTATGGGTGTGTGTCGTACGGTAGACTAATAGTGTGGTATGCTCCAGCCACATCTGGGTTACTGCTCTCAGTGTCTCTCCAGCCCCTGTCACTTAGTTGATTGTCAGCTACCATTCCAGCATCTGTCCATTCAACAACACTAATGGTCTGTGTGATACACCTAGATAGCTTCACAACCTAGTTTGTGTTGTTGGAGTGTGTGTGAGTGCAGCAGGAGCAAGAACGGGAAAGAATGGTGGGAGGCAATGGAAGCTGAGGCCAGCTGAACATGTTGGGGGAAGGATGTGCGTTTCTGTGCTGAATTCCGTGTGTGATTGTGTCTTGAACCACTATTGTCCTTTCAACCTCCGTCAAATCCGTCTCCCTAAACTCGTCACTTTCTCCGTCCCGCTCCTTTAAGGCTTGAAAGTTGAGCCCTCTAATCTACTCGGTTTTAGGTAAATATGAAACCTCTGCAGAACTCGTGTCTGCAAAATGTTGACTGAACCCAATGCCCTGAGAAGTGAGTCTGATGACATGAGCACTAAGCCCAGCACTTCAAGCCCAACCCAATGGTTTGGGATCCTTTCTTTCCATGGTTTTACCAGGTCCAATGGAACCCTACCAGCAGATAGTATGAGGGTAGTTCAATGAAACGGGGTTAAGAATAGTTTGTTGGTGTAAGAAACAGAGAAACCAGCAGTTCACAGAAATCATGGTGGGCGGATCAAATCAAGCAGTGAGGGCGAGACGACTCTGGCAACTGTGACCCTCAGTGACAGCCTCATTCATGAAATCAAGACTCCTCCAGCACTCGCTCTTCCCTATCTCCCTCCAACGCCTCCATTCTTCTCCGCCGTCTCCTCCACCTCCACCTCCCTCCGCCATTCATTCCGAGAAAAGCTCCCCCTCACGTTGCCACCGTCCCCTCCTCTCCCGCCCGCTCGCTCATTCGCCACCCACCCGTCTTTTGCCCGTTCCTCCGCAGTGCCGAAGGAAATCATCCATGAGAAATGTTTTGACCCTCTATAATTGCTGCTTCCTGCGCGTTCCCACACCTCCGTGTCGCCAGAGCCACGTGCTTGCTAAGCTGATGTCGAAGAGAGGTGGACCTAGACACACAAACCATCTGTACTGTATGCACACAAGCACCCACCCACACACTTAACCCTTAAGCAAATGCACGAGGGAAATATACATGTAAGACACAGATAGGAATAGACATTTTCTCATTATATATGCTGTAGTGTGTTGTATGTATACAGGGAGAAAAGAGAATAAGCGTGGAAACCTACCACATTCATAGCCACTGCAGTAAGCATCCTGTCACACAGGTTTATTTAACTGTGATCATGTATGAAGCCACAGTGTGTACTATTAATAGAGACAAACGTGTTCCTATTATTTTGCTCAACCTCTGTAGCTTTGTAAAAGTATGTTGGTTGTTTTTTTTGGCTGCATACAAACTCGTGTCCTATAAAATCATCATTAAGAATGTTACTTCAAATACATTTTAGATGTTTTGGATTTTTCAATTTATGAAGGCAAATTTCTATGGCTGACTTCAGCCATTTCTCCTATTTTCTTTACGTTAAAGCCACATAACACATTAGCTCCTTTGAAAACCATGTTTTCTCATATATTTATATGTATCTATTGATTTAATAATGTCTGAAGTCTACATTAGTATTGCTTTGATCAAAGATTGAGGACTGGATACGTCAACTGCTCAATGCATAGAGGAGATACGATAGAGGGCGCAGAGCCCAGTAAACTGCTGTTATGAGGACTTAATAAATAGAAAATGTTCAATTTAAAAGTGTTTACCATGAATGACGTGCCAGTGCACTGTTGGCTGGTAACATTTAATATATAATCAACAATAGAGCCTATTACGGACTGTTTTGCTTCACCTGTTGACAGATGTAAAGCGGCGTCGGTGTATTAATGTATGCAAACACATACACACACGTATAAAGAAACAATGCAGCCATGTTACTGAATAAGTATAGAAACTGCATTATTTTCTAAATGCACTCTTATATATAAACACAGACACCTATCATCCTATCACATTTATTTTTCCAAACACACATACCGTCATGTGAACAGACCCTAATGTACCGTTAACCGCAGGCTGGTCTAATACTAACAGACACCTTCCTTTGATTGAATGTCAGCACTAATCCAACCTTAAGCAAGAACAAACAACTTCCACTCCTCTTCCTCCACTTCCCTACCCTCTTTCCGTCCATCTATCCATCTGTCCACCACTTCTCATTTATTCTCCTTATCACCTGCTAGCGGCATCCATCCATCTCTATCTCACTCTTTCCATCCACCGTCCTCTCACCTCATTTCTATTGATCGCTCCTTCACTCCATCCGTTTTTTGTAAGCCATCATTTTCTGCCTACAATCTCATAATCAGCAACTTGCTCCCTTATTGTTTCTCTCGCCATTCATCTTCTATACACAATCTTCCCTCCGTCCTCTGTTCCCCTTTCTGCAGTTTCTTTCGAGGACGTTTCCAACGTTATGGAAGGGAAACAAGTCATTTCACTGGCATTTCCACATGCAGGAACACATCTTTCCTCATTCTCACACCATAGCCATGCCCAAGTTCAATTTTAGGATTTCGTTGCTATGGCAAGCAGGCAGCTGGAATTAGATTTTGGTTATGTTGCCAACCGTGACTGAGTCCTTCCCTCAGTAAGGCTATAACTGAGCCTTGGCGGCTTTTATTGGAGAGCCAAAGGCAAGATGACAGGTGTGCACCAGGGACCTGTTAAAGGGATACCTAGACATTCAGAAATGTAGTGTGATACTTTCCTTTTCCCAGCTCCCAAGTAGAGAAGTGCACATATTTGTTTTTTGCTAGTCACTGTACACAGTACCTTAGAACAATTTTAATTTTATTTTGTGTATTACTACTTGTGTGACTATTATTTAGATGATACATTTTAACTTAAACAAAGGGCAACTATTTACAGCTAGCGAGTAGAGACCTTGGAAAAAGGCCTCTGAGCATTTCATGGTGACACAATCTTTAGGGCTCTGTTACATATTCCTATCTAGCTCAAGGTTAATGGCTTTTAAATGCATTACTCCACAGATATTTAAAAGCAACATGAGTAGCACATTTGCTTTCCATACATTTCCACACATTGTGTGTGTGTTTGTGGATGTTGTTTATATAGATTGAGATAGGCTGGTCAGCCCATATGAAATCATCAAGTTATACTAATTGGTCCCACACATGTTGGGGTACCTCAATCTCTCATAGTTCTCTTCTCCTCCCTTTCAATTCATCTTATATCCCTTTCATTATGTCCTCCCATATTCTTCCAACAATTCTGATTGAACGTTTTCTCAGTGTAATTCCTTTTTCATCTCCCCCCCTGGTTGTGCTCTGTTTTCTCCCATTTTCCTCCTTAATATAATCTAATATTCTTTCATCATATCTTCAAAATGAGGTATAGAAATATACATCCATCTGCTGAGAAGCCACGTGTGAGTGAGAATAAGCAGTAAAGTGTAAATAAAGAAACTGGCAAAGCCATGAGATTTTCTTATGAATCTCATTTGAAACTAAGTTTATGTCAATCTGAAGCTGAGACGAGTGAGAGGAAAGAATGCGGAGACTAGGATGGAGGCCAGAGTGTGGGAGGAAATGCAGGTTGACTGCAACAGAATAAGAACATCACTTTTGCCTCTTTGGGTCTCAGTCTGTATCTTCCCTCTTCTCTTTCATTCGGTTACCTATCTTTTTATAACACAATCCCTCATTCTTGTTATTTCATTTTTTTTCTGTTAAAAAGCACTTCAGAGTGATTAAAGTATGCTCTCTTTAATCTCTGGAACCAATGAACTGCATCAGGTTTAGCTTTTTCTCATTTATCCTAATGGGACGAAGCTGGTGCCCATACTAAGTTGCTCCCCCTTTTTTATGTATTTTTTGCCAGCTAATGCATGCATTCACAACCCTTCGTTAAATCATTCCGACCAGGTTTTCCTATTCATTATAGATAATAAAAAATTATTTAATCTGCCTATTACATTATTACATCTATAACATGTTATTATAGTTGTGTACAGCTTAAGGTGACATATTGCAGTGCCTTGATTTGACCCACGTATTTTACAAAATTGACTGCAGTATGAGAAAGCAAATTCAGGCCAACTTATTTATATATTTTGTATTTATTAGATTTGCTTCGTAATACATACACACAAATATATACACACTTTGTAAATACCATACCAAATGAAGTCATAAAATGCTGTTGCTTTTGTTCTTAATGATGTCGTGTTTTAAATAATAAATTTGTTTATCTTGACAGATCTTTCTAGATGCTAACACCATCAGGCTGGGCAACATTCCCCTCGGCAGTGCTGTGGACCCCCTGGAGGGGGCTCCGGCAGGTACCACCTACACAAAACAAACTGTCTATGAGCTGTGTGCCTGTGCTAATGGAAAACTCTACTTGTCTCCTGCTGAGAAAGGCTCTACCTGCCAAACCACTAGTAACTTTTGCCTCTGGAGCTGAAAGTATGAGGTTGACAGGCACCCCGGACATATGGACTATTAGAGTTTGAAGCTAAAGCTCGCCAACAGACTGAATCATCATGAATTATGGCTTGGTGGGATGCTAATGCCAGCTAACAGGACGAAACAACATGGATTGTAGCATGGCCAAATGTTTGTGTCCGTTAACCAACCAAATAATATGGCGTACGGCCTGGCAGGAAGCTATTGCTTGCTAACAGACCAAATCAAGATGGACTGTGGCTTGTTGTGATGCTAATGCCAGCTAAAGGACTGAATCATCGTGAACCAGAGATTGGTAATAAGCCACCTGACAGACCAAATTAATACGGATTGGTCAGTAGCTAATGCTTGTCAAGATGGATGACTTGGCACGAAGTGGAAGCCAACAAGTTTAGCCTGTGGGATGGTTGCAAAGACTACTCCTGGCCATGGATGGACAGTCTGTCCAGGACATTTGGTTGTCTCTGCCATTGTTGAATTACCACACGTGATTGTTCTTTTGAAGTGAAAGGATTGCATTTTGGGGTCGCTTGAGAACAGCAAACTCTTACAAAGTGAGTTGTTTGCTCACTGTTTCACCAAAATGTTCTGGAAAACATGCTCCTGTTCTAGGATCAAAAAAATATCGGGGTGGACTCCAAACTTGCCGGCTGATACTAAACAAGATCAGATGTTGTGGTTATCAGTTGACTTACAGACATCTGTGAGAACTTTGGTTTAGCTGTGTGGCTACCTTACAATTAAATCTGGAAATGATTTAATCCAGTTGGACGCTAAGGCTAGCTAATGGACCAATCAACACCTGAAAGGCCTTCCCCCTCCTCCCATCTAGTCTGAAACCCAAATGTTGAAGTTTAACCCCTCCACATTAATTTACACCTGATAGTGATAAGATTCCCAAACCTCCCCTTTCATTGGATACCTAATGCAAATAATTGTCCTTCAGCCTCACATTCACCCCTACACATTTTCTGTTTAATATCTCATTATCACTTTTTTTAGTTCTTTCTTTTATTGTGTATATTTGACTTGTGTTATTTTTCCCCTTATAATATGTCTCCAATCTTTTATCTTTCCATAATTTGATTCTTTTCTCCATGCTTTAGCTTTTCCGTCTATGCACCTACTTGCACTTGGCTGGGAAAGAAACCGTCATTCTGCCTATCCACATTTTACTACCAGACAAAAGAGAAATAAACAGAAAATATTTGACTGTCTTTCCAAGCAAATTATAGTTTATTACAGTTGTGCCAAATGCATTTTTTTTACATAGTCTATCAGTCATCTTCTGATATATCTATTATTGGAGCAAACCTTTTTTTGTTAACTTGAGTGGGTGCTCTTGCCTGTCACTTTTTTTCTGTCAGTTTTTGCTCCCTTTTTTCATTCTTGTCCTTTCATTTACTGAAGTATTGTCCCCTCTCATTACCCCTTGCTCGGCATCTTCACCACACTATCTCTCCAGCAGATATAGGAAAAAGTTATGCTAGTCTGGACATCCCGCTAATTCTACTCTCCTCCTGGGTATGAGGTTTGATGATCAGTAGGGGCCTCCTTTCCAGCACCCTGGCAGAATTTTTTTGTTTAATTCCCCAATTTGAATTAAATGAACCACCAACCCCTGTCCATAGACACTATAATTGAAATACGGGCAATAGTGAAAGATTGTGCCAGCCAAGACATCCCAACAATGTCCATACCCTTCTGCCGCTATGGTGAAATTCATCCAAACATGGATTCTCAAACTCTGTATCCTTATCAGAGGACATGTTGGTTGCGTTCAAAAAATCACTTGACCATATCCTTACTCAGTAGCCCAACTCCTAGGAATAGCATAGTCCACCCGTGATTCACAATCTTAATTTGTCAGACTGGTTTGTCAGCACTCCCTTCAGGCCAACTGAAAGTCCTTCTCCATAGCCTCCCTGAACTTCACATACACTGGTTTTATGCGACCATCTTAGCCACAGCACTTTGGTATTCCAGTACCCATCAGCTACTTCATGAGACTCTCAGACCAACCATGCCCATTGATCTTCCTTCTCTATCTGATGGCCTTTCTCTCAGGGTTCTGAGGTTGCCACAACACCATGCACCTATGACCCTACGACTGCGGTTTCTCCCCAATAGAGGCTTTGCATATGGCACACTCAGATTCCATGTCCCATCTTTCTTACAGGGTGCTTGAGATTCTCCACTCGAGATGGGGGTAGAATACCTTCAAAGTAGCCGCAGCTTAATTTACCATCCTCATTACATGATTAGGTTTACTTGGGGTGTCTAGAAGACTTTCCATCATCTAAATTAACTCACCACTAGGTGTCGTTCATATGGAATCTCTGTTCTGCTCTTAATCCAAATCTTAAGGACAAATACCTGCTAAATAATAGTCTCACATTGATCATTGTTGTCTCTGGTGCCTGGGGTGTGCTGGTACCAAGCATACTTATGAAGGATGCTTTATGTACAAATGTTTAGTAATGGCAAATCCATGACACACATTGAAGTTTAAAACCAAGCCATTCCTCCCGGTAGCACCCATTTGTGTTGAAGTCTCCCAAGAGGACAACATAGTTCCTTAGGTAGTGGCCTTTCCAGGACCGAACCCAGAGAAACCAAGAAGTCCTGATACTACAAAGGCTGTAAGTGCATAAGCACAAACAACAGTCAAAGCCCCCCTCATCGGTTTGCAGTCTCATGGGAGTGATCGAATAATCCAAGAGATTCCTGCACCCAGACCACCCACACGATCAAACAAAAATCTTTCTGGATCACAAGGACCCAAACCACTCAACGATGTGGCGATTCAGAGAAGTCTTTATTGGTGTGAGTGTTCTCAAGCTGGCTAACAAAGCACCCATCCTCTGCAATGGCTAGAAATCAGCAAATTTGTGTGGCAGAAACATGGTCATCCTGTATGTTTCTGGACTCAGCTGGATTAAGGCCCTGAGGCGTACTTTCTTTTTCTTTTTTTTTAAACAAAGCGATACACAGGTGCCTTTGCTGCTGTTGGTAAAAGCACATCACAGTCTGAACGTTCACACTACCCTTGGTGGACCATTTGCAATTGTCTGGACAAGCTATCTATTTATCAATCTAACTATCTATCTGTTTAGTTTACTGTCTTTTTCCCCCTCTTTTCCCCGGTTTTGTAGATTTCTCAGTATATTCAGCTGAAAAAGAACAATTCAATCCTGGTTTAAAGTTTCACTTTCTGATGTGTTCCCTTATGGTTTTATTCTTGATAAAAAAAAGCACAAATTATGCCATGTATATAACAATACCAATAAAATACTAAATAAATATTATTGTTTTTCAAGACAATCTCTGGAGTCTTTTCTAACTAAATACATGAAAATGTTTCCCCGGTGATTACCATCAAAATAGTGTATATGTTTTTGACAACTCCACAGGGTTGCGTGCAATTCCATTTTATTTTTATTGTTTGTTGGCTTCCAGGTCAATTTAACCAAAGACAATTTGTATTGAAAAAAACTTCCTAAACACTGTTAAAGTGTAATAGATTCAGCTTTTACTGACGCAATTATTATATTTACACATTTAGATTGGGTCATTGAGCATGTTCAATAAACCTAACAATAGCATAACAACCTAACACCTGAGCAAATGGAGGACAATCTAAGATGTTGAGATCATTTGATGTCATTCTATTGATATTCTTAAATAACACGTTATAATGTTAACATTGGCACTAACAAAGTTAAACATTTCTTGATGCCCACGTTAGTGAGGGGAACGTGCCACCTTATTTGTCTTGTCTTGTTAATGGACTGTTTTCAACATTCACCTTAGTCACCAAGTTTAGAATTCAATACTAAATGCATCTTTTAGACATTATGTTCTTATACGAGTGATATTTTTTAACCAAATAGGTTTTTATTTTTCAGTAATCGATTCTGGAATAGTTCTGTAATGAATTTTAATAATACATTTCACGTCACGCAAACATCATTGTACACTATGTGGTTCTCGGGTCAACTTGGTAAAGCCTGTAAAATATTTTTCACACCAGAATACTCCTAATACAGCTTTCAACACGGTTAAGTAATGGTTTTGTTGTTATTTGTGGCTGCACTTGTCTTGAACTGATTGAAATGCATGCAGACAAATTGTTTGAAATACTGTTATAGCAAAACAGGATGTAATTACAATACACGGAAGAAAAACGTGTTTTTGTTCTCTTTTTGAGGACGTTCCTCAAGCATTTGTATCAGATTCATCTTCCAGCCACGTCATGAGTTAAGAGGGGTATTTTTCAAATCGAACCAAGTGTTTTTAAATGTGTGTGTGTAAATTAAAGGTACTTTCAAGAAAGGGAATCACTCCACCAGGTGGCCTTCACCTGAACGTTAACGTGCAACAGTCCACTAAATGTCCATTGAAAGGGCTTTTTTGACTTTTGATTTATTGGCTTTCTTTGTTCTGTCTCCCCTTGTGGAGCAGGTCTTGTCCTACTTCCTGTTTTATTTTGTAGTTACTCTCCGTGTGCGTCTCTGTTTAGTTTTACGTCCTGCCTTTGTTTTTTTCGTTTCCCTCCTGTGTGATTGCCTCACTCATTAGTTTCACCTGTGTCTTCCGTCACACCTGGGACTCGTTGCCCCTGTCTCCTCAGTGTCTGTGTTTGTTTGCCTGCTGCACTTGCACTCTCCCTGTCGTTTTGTTGATTAAAGACAGTTTATTTGTCAAAGAGCTGCACGTTGGGTCATTTCATGCATCTTGGCACTCAAATTGTTATTCTGGGTGTCTTTTTCAGTCTTTGCAAAATGTCTGTCGACATTGAATTTTTCTCCTTTGTAATGGCTACTCATGATTGTAATGTTAATGTTATATTTCCTATTTTCCAGAGAGCACACAGTTATATCATTTAAGGGAAATGAATATTGTTATTTTTCAATAGGGAAAACATACTGACCTGTTTCATTTCTGACTTGAATGTGGAAGGGGAAGCGACACTGACAATCAATGTCGTGACTTGCATTCCAGATCCAACGGTACCATTCCCGACCCTCTTGGAGGTCAGGTAGTGAGTTTTACTGTGAGGTGTATGCTTGTGCTACTGGCACTTTCATTCACTTCACAATGTCATATCGATGCGGGACCAAGACCAGGGCGCCGGGCATCCCTGAAAACCTCAGTGGACCAACTCCCATCTCTCTAGCGGCTCCCCAATCCCAGACCCCAATTCCCCTTGTGTAACCCCAAATAGTGGAAACAATGTTTTCATCCCCTTTCTGAAACTAAGGCCAAAAGTATTGGGATCCGAGCGTGAAAGTCCCGGAAACCATTCCTTAACTCAGGGGGAGGCTATAAATAGAGCCACAGACTGCAGCACAGCTAATTTCTGCTCCGACCAGGAAGTGGGTTTGTGGCTGTGAGGTGTATGCTTGGGCATGTGATGTGCATTAACAGATTAACAGACCAACCCTGACTCTGTAGGATGTTGAGGAAGTTAGGTTTAGGGCGGCTTCATTCATATAAACACACTATCTACCGAAATGTAATTCTAGCTCTGACTGCAACCCTTTCTGCAAAACTCCTTCTAACCCTAGGCTACAACAGAACAAAAGACCATGGTTAAACCTACACCCGTCCCTCCTCTCTATCGACGAGGAGCCTTGCGCAAGAGCCACCTGCATCATTTCTACATTTGCACTTTGTCAGTGGAATCCAGCACCTCACAGTGAATAATACAAGAGATTGGGAGAGCTCGTGAGGTGTAGGAGAGGGACATGTCGGAGGACGAGGATAATGAGCAAATCAACTCAGAGCATGACAGTAAATTTGATGAAGATGGACCAGACCCAAAACTACGGAGAAAAATCACAGCCAGAGCAATGAAGGAAATGTAATATGAAATATGTGACCAAGAATAGTCGTTTTTGTTTTACATGATTTTTACTGAAATAACCAGTGGGGAAATACAATCTAAACAATCAAACCAAGACATATATCTTTCTAAAGCATAAGATGTTTTGAAATAATTGAATGAGAAACTGTTTAAAATGGTAAATAAATAAAAAATCTTTTGGGGGAAAAAAAGAGGCAAAATTAAACTGGCGTTAGACAGGAACATGTCTTGATAGAACAGTACGTTCTGATAAAATATAATAAAGAGTGAATGTTCTTAACCACAAATCAATACCATGTTTGAGCGTAGATTTTTCTCACTAAAATCAGGACTCACCTGTTTGTATTGTATCACTCAGCAATTTAATACAAACGTGTTCAGACACAACAGTTGTGGCTGAGACATCCTAGTTGAAAGGATGATATATTCACAGATCCTTTATAGAATCTCACAATGGATGATGAAAATGTCATTAAATGCTAAAGTATTTAGTGCCTCCATTATACATTAATTACAGCCAATTTACTTGGATGGCATGGAAACAATATGAGCAGGCCGCAATTACGACACCATTTCAACCATTTCCTCACAGACCACACTCCTCAAAATGATCTGCATTGCTTCAGTATGCAGATATAATCCCCTGGGTAACCAAGGTGTGTGAGTGCTGATAATGAAAAACCTCTGTGCTGAAAGGGAGTGGCTTCAAAAAGAAATTAAATATATTTTCCATTATCAATGAGGTTGTGGCCCATCACATTTCACAACAGTGTGGGGTAAAAAAAAATAAAAAGAAGAAGGTAATATTAGAATTGGGATTGCTTTTATTCGTCCCAAACATGCACATGCAATCGCACATGCACAAATGGGGTAAATTTTGCCTCTGGATTTCGCCCATCTAGCAAACAGCACAGCGAGCAGTCCAACTTGGCCACAGATTAGTGGGCAGTCTTCATGCAGGGGCCCGGGGAGCAGATGTTAGAGGGTCGGGGGGGGGGGTGGTGGGGGGGGGGGGGGGGGGGGGGGGGGGGGGGGGGGGGGGGGGGGGGGGGGGGGTGGTTAAGTGCCGAGCTGGGATTAAATACATGGTAATGAATGGTGACCATGGATTTCGGAATGTGCCTGTCCAAACGCGAAGTCCAGTAATTAAGCTAAAGAAGTTTAACACACTGATCAGATCCATATATTCGGTTTTAATATCGTGGCTGATCGTTGTAAATCTGTTTTTTTTTAAGAATTCCTTTTGAATCATTAATAATGCGATTAACGTTTTAATTTCCATGGCTTTTTGCCTTTACTAAGTGAGAAAATACACAGATCAGCCACATCATTACAACTAGTTACGTGTAGTGGCTGATCAATGTGGTGAGAGAGCCGTTATCAAGACATGGCACATTAGGGATGTGGCTGTTTGCGGAATTAATCATCTTTTTTCCTTTTTTTTTTTTTTGGATTTCAAAAAATATCAAGTTGGTGTGAATGATTATCAAGTCTGCTGTCATGGTTGGTGCTAGGCGAACAGGCGGGGAAAACCGACAAAGATGGATGCAAAGCAGGATGGTCCCATCCAAATTAACAATAGAACGGAAGCCACACAGACCAGGCTGCCTTGGTCTGATTCCGTGAACTTACCATGTATATATCTGGCCAATAGGCTTTCGGAGAAAAAAAATGGACTAATCTGCTCATGGTGTGCTTTGTGCGAACGCACGGATATGCAGTATAATTCTTTTTTAACCGATACATAGACGTGGGTTCCTTTTATGTGCTCCTTATATTGGCAGCATTCACTGAGCTTCCCCAACAAACCTCTCCTTATCTATGACACCACTATGTATACACACACACACACACACACACAGAGACAAACAGAGAAGCAGCATCGGCTTTGAGTTATTACTGTGTGATACTCACACACATTTCCCCCATGCAATTTGAGACCCACTACAGAAGCGGGGAGAATGGTTCGCTTAATCACTACATGTGAGAGAAGAAAGGAAGAGAGAGAGGAGGTGAAATGGCAAGAGGGTGAATGCCAGTGGAGAGGAGGAAGAGGCGAGATAAGATCTTCTATTTCCATGAATGGAGAACAGTTGTTTGGTCATTTCATAACCAGAGGCACAATTTGCGAAATGCTCTGATGTGGTCAGACGCTACCGATGTCTTGTGCGAAATGCAAAGGGGAAATATGACTGAATGGATCCTCAAGCTCTACCATCGCCGCTTATTTTAATGTTCGATCAAGTTTTGGTGCTAAAAAATGCCACAATAACGCTCCGAAACAGGAAACGGATGGCTTCCTTAAATCAAAGCTGTTTATCCAAGCGAAGTGCTGCTTTTATTATCCGGAGATAATAAACATCCTCGGGATGTCTGCGTTCTGTGTGTGTGTGTGTGTGTGTGTCGATGTGCAGTACATAAACTCAAAGTGTGTGGAGTCTCTTTGCAGCCACTGGCTAAGAAAATAAAGAAAACTCAGTCAACTGTGCTCGGCCTGCGAGTAGTCAGTGGGTAGAGCACAACTCTGGGGAGTCATTCTCCTTGTTTCTCTCTTGGGAGTGTCAGTATGTCATCACCGCATCATTGGCAGGACCACCAAAAATACAGGCCCCGTTCGGTATCCCGTGTCTGATGACGTGGCGAAGCCTCTCGAAACGCTTTCCGAATATATCGGGCCCCATGTCATAAATAAAAAAACACGTCTTTAGCTGTGGAGCAAGTCACAGAAATTGAGTAAGGCATAAATAAATACAGAATGTATGTCGAAGTGTTTTCCCTTCGCTAATATCTGTAACTTTCCATGTTGTCGCTTTGCGACGTGTGTTTCGTGCTATCTCTCTCTCTCTCTCTCTCTCTCTCACACACACACACACACACACACAGAGAAGTCACCTTGGCAGTGGGGCAGCGGGAATGGCCTCCAGTTGCTGTTCATGTCGGATTTAGAGAGCTGGAGCAGCTTGATGTGGTTGTGGTTGTTGTTGTACTTACTGTTGTTGTGTACAACGGCCACCAGGGGACCGGTGCGGTGGCCGTGGGTATCTACTCTGTTGTCAATGACAGTCAATGACACCGTGCTGCTAAGTGGACAGGATTAGCCACCTCTCTCTGGCCAACACCAAAACTCCCGCATGCACACACCACACACACGAAAAACAAACACGCATTCTCATACGTTAAGTCTGTTCTCTGCAGTGACTTGCAGCAACAGCGAATGATTCACGTCCGAGTGAATAGAGGATGAATCCCTGAGGAAGTTGTCACACTCTGAAGGGTGCAGCTGAACTAACGGGGGAGTCTGCTGGATGTCAATCAAGCGCAATAAATGAAGTTCATTCTCGCACAGTCCTGAGAGTAAAGCTGTAATCAGGCAGGAAGCGTGCAGGGGGTCTCTTGATTATTCCTAAACTTTGGCAAACACAGGATCTGTTTTCTCCTGTGTACAACGCTTCATGAATCAACGTGATTTTCTGCTTAAACTCACGAAATATGTGCTATCCTGAAATGTCAGGGCTCCCCCGCTGTTTATTTCCTGGTTCAAATGCGGGCTCTAAACAGTGCCAAGCCTTTTTGATGTGCGATTGAAAAGCTCTTTTCGTGAGCCCGTCAGGCCCGGAGGACCTGTGAGCCTCCGTGTTGAGAAAAAAAGCGCACAGCCGCTCCGAGTTCGGAGCGGAAAACCCAAACCAAACGTGCCGTTTTTGCTACTTTTGTGCTTCACAGGGCGTGATGCAGATAAGAGTGCGTACCCAATTTCATAATGTGCCTCAAAATCCACGAAATTCGAAACGGTGTATTTGGCGTGTTAAATGTCCACTTTCGTTTGTAACTATTTTTTGCGTTTTTCTTTCTTAAATATAGGTGTCCTTTTAAAACTCCGCATTTCTGTTGACACATTTTTGAACAATGTAAGACTGGGAGGAGAGCTAATCATACTCTATTAAGCCAGTTACACACTGAAAAACACAAACTGCAGTCTTTCGATCGAACGAGGTGGAAGTGGATGCACTGCAGGCGGAGCACCAGCAAAGACGACTTTGCCTTTGTGACAACGGACATTTGGAGTAGCCAATGCTTGGCCTTATTTTATTAGTTCCCACTTAATGCGTATCTCTGTGACTGACGGAGACTCGTTTTCGAGTACTTCCTGTGACAGCAGATATGAGCTCCTGTCCTCTTCTCCATCGCACAGCGGGATTCATCGGCTGGTTCCCCGCAACTAATAAAGCAGAAGCCTTTCACACAGACCCACGTGATGCGCCGCCCGAAGGACACCAGGTTTGTGGGTGTGAATACCAACGTATCAATCAGAACTAGAATGAAAAAAAACGTCTGACCCCCATGCGTCAGATGCCCGCGTACGCAAAGCAGCACGCTGGACTGAAGTCAATAAGACCTTTGAAGATTCTAGGGTCGATTAGCATGAAACCAAAAAACATTGACGTATATTGACAACACCAGAGTTTATGAAATGTGAAGAGCTATGCACATACACATTGCATATCGTGGGGGATCGGCGTCCTTTTAAGTCTAATGACATACATCATTGCTTTGAACAAGAACGGTTTCCACCTAGAGTCATCAAAACAAAATGTACTCTTATACAGTGGTGTGCCTGGAACAGGACCATAGCCAGTGAAAACCATTGCTACCTCTGTTCTCGAATCAAGTTGAGCAGATTAGGAGAGAACCCTGGAGTTCCATAGTGGCTTAAGATAATTAGTTTCTACCCCTCGCCCTTGCCACTAAAGTCATACCTAACAATTACAATCTGGCCGCTCTGAGTCGCACCTCTGATGTTAGCCAATTACAGCTACTTTCAAAGTCATATCATCCAATTACCTTCTCTCGTCACCCTGGACACTGCCGACCTCTTATCCAATTAAAAAACTCGCACAATGGGTTTCTGCGGCGCACGCGAGCAGATCTGCAATTTGGGAATCGACCCCATGAACACACATCGCTCCATACATTTTCAGACTTTGGCGGCCCAAATGAGGGCGCCCAAGCCAAGGCCAGGCGGGCACGCGTGCGCCTTCCTCACCTGTGATAAGATGGTACATTACAACTCACCGTCGCTGGAGCAAGATAATGATATCGCAGAGATGGCTGCGCGGGTTGCTGCGTAAGCTTTATTATGTGTCTGGAATAGCAATGGAGAGAGTTTAGAGTTCCTCATGTCTGACTCGCTGAGCTGGTTCAAACCAAGGCGCCTGATCCCTCGACCTGAGTGAAATGAACATCTTCAAATTCACGCATGCCTGGGATCAGCTTGTTGTTCGACCTTAACATGGCCGTGCTTAAAAGTAATGGCGCTGTTGTCGAGAAGGCAGATGGGACGAAAGCCTCAAAAACTCGGGGTCACTTCCTGGCTCGCGCGATTGCCTTCTCTGTTGTGCATTCCATTTTTTTGTTTTCAGGCAGTCTTCAAACAGCCAGGGACAAAACCCGACATGAGTGACAGATTCATTATGAGGAGCACCCGTGGGATGGAGGCAGGTGATAGCGGTGTGGATGAATAGCCATAGAGCTAGATGAGTATTAGTGACATAAATTCTATAAGTTCATTTGGGGAAATTTATTTTAAATGAAATGGAGGTATTGTGACTTGAACCATTACTAAAAACAATTGAGATCCCAGACTTTGATCCAACTCACCATCTTATTAAAAAGTTTCAAAAAAAGGTCAGAAAGTTGTCAGGAGAGGATGTACGCTGCTTTTGAGTTTCTGTTTCAAAAATCGCTGTTGAGGAACGACTGAAAGTGAACATGTTTGAGGTTTAGTTACCAAGATAACTTGGTTAGGTTTGTGTCCATCGCACAGCATTTATAAAAATGAGCACACCAATGTTTCTCAGTTGGAAGATAGAAAGAAGCGGTGCGATATTGCTTACGGTATGCACTCCATGAGTTCTTTATATTACCTTGATTTCTTTCTTGTGTTTTTTTTTTTCCAATTTAGCCAGGACCCACAGCTGACCCCGATTGGCGAAATGTCACAATAGTGAGAAAAATGAATATATCACTGACCTTCAAATCTCCCCCTTTCGTCGTATAAAAGACAAAATAGCAATTGTTAAGTAAACAGTAAATGAATAGAATTTTCCAATACCAGTGCCGGTGCATGGTATATCCTGCAAAGTGCGATTCCATTTTGGTAGACGTGTAACAATTTGGTGATCGACTGACATTTTGTGTTTTTTTTTTTATCTGTGGTCCATCGGCAGTCATCTTAGAACTGTTGACCGGAAAACATGGAGGGGAATAAGGACAACAATGTTTGCATTTATCTTAGCGTGAAGTTTGTGTGTTATTTTATATTTAGTCATGTCTTGCCGCTCACTTTTAAAGTCACCTTACGTCCAGTTTTGGCGGTCACTGTCATTTGACTTCCTGCTTTAATTTGTACTTACCTCTTGTCATTACGTTCAGATCCCTTTACGTCCTGCCTGTGTGTTTTCCCGCCATCGTTAGCGCCGGCCCCGCCCTTGATTGTCTTCACCTGTTCCCACTTACCTCACGTGTAAGAAGTCCTGGCTCCCCTTGCCTCGTGCCGCTTGGTCTGGTCCTGTCCTCTGTTGCCGTATGATTCCTTTGTTTTAATGAACTTTAGTTTATACGTTTTTTAGAGAGGTACACTGTTTTCTACAGCATGACAACACACTCCACTCTGTGCACCAGAAATGACCTGTGAAACAGTAGTATTGTGAACTAGTAAATAAATGGTTGTGTTGTGGGGCTGGAAACAAACAGTCAGACTTCATTTCTGTAGCACTCTTTGATACCGGCAAGAGTAACAAAGAGCGTTGCATAATAAAACAATAGCCCTCCATCGCGAACACAACACATTAATCGTCTCTGTAGTTATGTACAAATTGTGATTTATTATTATACTCAAAACAAGAACATGAATTGCTGGGTAGAATTTGTAGAAATTCAAAAGGAATCTCATGACGGCAGCATTTTCCTAAATATCATAAATTGGTCAGGATGGCTTGTTTGCATTGTGTAGCTTGCAAATATGACCAAACCAAAAAAAAAAAATATATATATAGGGCATTTTGGAAAGTGGTAGCGAGTGGGGGACAACATCGCGGATGCGGATGCAAGGACGGAAGCTGCCGTAAAATGGCGTAACGAGGGAGAGGGCACGAGAAAGGACGACGGGGCGCACTGCAACACCAGGAACCCTCGTTAACCTGTCCCCTTCCTCCAATCCCGAGTGCTCAGCATTTCGCAGTGAAAGACACAACGGCGGACCCAAAAGGGGAGAAAAGAAAGCGCTTCATTTAGTCCACCGTCGTGATCTCATGAGGGGGAGAAATTGGAAACGGAGACGTGGCTCTCGGGACCTGGAGGAAATTAAATACGGGATTCAATGTGCAGACCGACTCAATCACAACCCCGCTTTTGTAAAATGACTCGGGAATTGAATCCCTTGCCGCTTAGTCAGGGATGTTATTGCCCTTGTAGCTATTTCAGTTTAACTAGGCCTAAACACACACACACACACACTCAAATATTTCAACCAGGACCAAACCCGAACGCAATGAAGACTCTTTTTCTACTGTTATGGAAGAGCAATTGAGGAGCCCCTTTTGGCCTTCCTTCCACTGGTGTCCGGTCTGTCGTCAATGTGGTGCGTGTGTGCTCTCCTTCCTGCCGGTCGACCAAGTGCGACCAAGTGCGCCATCTCTGTCTGTGGAATTATTATAATCAAATAAGCATAGCCCTTTGTACCTTTATAATTGTATACTGTTTATACTTATATCTTGAATACTTCTTAAACCTTTCCATCACTAAGATACTCACCATATAGTTTTCCTGCTAAATGATCAATGAAGTGTTCACCAACTTGCCCACATTCCAATGAAGGTATTTATGGTGTCTCACGAACCAGACATTATGGGGGCCATCATTTATGCGGTGGGTTTCGGAGTGGTTACCACTTAGTTAAGTCAACAAATACATGGGGAACTGATTTACACATGCCAAGGGAAGGAGCTTTGGACTATGACCCGAGGTCATCTATTTGGGAGGAACATTGTCCACAGGATACTGGACAATGATAGGTCAAAAAAGCGACATGGACTAAGACCTCCAATCAAGAACAAGACAACACCCCAACCTGGAAGACTTAAAACCAAATGTAACACAAAGAAACTGTGTTATTCTGTGGGATCTGTTAGGGAGGAGACAGTAACTGCCTGTCCCTTTCTTATCAGTAGCACAGGGTACCACTCAGCTGAGTGTGTGTGTGTGTTACAGATCATATCACAGCTTATTGATAAATAACCTTTAATTGAGAGAAGTTTCCGGTTCATCCTTGTTTCGACTACTTCCAAAATAAGAACACAACATGTCCTACCGAGGCTTCAGCGTCCCTGCTTTTCTCTCTCTCTCTCTCTCTCTCTCTCTCTCTCTCTCTCTCTCTCTCTCTCTCTCTCTCTCTCGCTCTCTCTCGCTCTCTCTCTTGCTCGCTCGCTCTCTCTGCGCGAGTCTGGATAAAGCGGCGATGGCAAATGCATGGAACGTGTCCCCGGGCCGTCAGGTTTTCATTTTCACAGCATTGACGCCTAAGTGGAGTCTTCAAAAAGACAAGCAATTCTATGTGGATCGGACGGGAAGCAAACATATTTTAGATCGTATTCTTATTTTTATCTTTTTGTGTTGGTCACATCGCAGCAAAGACCTTCTAATGAAAGGCCTGGAGGAAACGCGCGCGATATTTTGTGGCACTGACTACTGTTTTTGCCGCTGTCAGTTTTCTCTTCCTGTTTAGCCACGGAGGCTGAGCATTCATCTCTCTTCTCCTGTTTATTCCAAGCGAGATAAATAATACATAAAACACAACACTTCCGATGCAGCAGAGGCTCTTTACCGGGACCTGCAGGCACTGAAGCACAAACAGGATTTGAGGTTGAAAACACTTTGGTTTCAAAAGAAGTTGAACTTTTACATTTTCATACACTGAGTGAATCTTTTTAATAGTAAGATCTGTTAGGGAGGAGACAGTAACTGCCTGTCTTTTTCTTATCAGTAGCACAGGGTACCCCTCCGCTGAGTGTGTGTGTGTGTTACAGATCATATCACAGCTTATTGATAAATAACCTTTAATTGAGAGAAGTTTCCGGTTCATCCTTGTTTCGACTACTTCCAAAATAAGAACACAACATGTCCTACCGAGGCTTCAGCGTCCCTGCTTTTCTCTTTACCTTTTAATGAAAGGCCTGGAGGAAACGCGCGCGATATTTTGTGGCACTGACTACTGTTTTTGCCGCTGTCAGTTTTCTCTTCCTGTTTAGCCACGGAGGCTGAGCATTCATCTCTCTTCTCCTGTTTATTCCAAGCGAGATAAATAATACATAAAACACAACACTTCCGATGCAGCAGAGGCTCTTTACCGGGACCTGCAGGCACTGAAGCACAAACAGGATTTGAGGTTGAAAACACTTTGGTTTCAAAAGAAGTTGAACTTTTACATTTTCATACACTGAGTGAATCTTTTTAATAGTAATGGGATTGGTTTCTCTCTGGATCTATTAATCAAACGAAATATCTCCTGCTTCCATATGAAATGATGCTGAATATGGATGAGTAATACAGTTAAGCCCACTGAAGGAAGCCATTCAATATAAATTGTACATTGTTATATGGTTGATTTAACACACGAAAATGGCAATAAAAATCGGAATAATGAATACCAGCCTATTTTATTCAGGTTTATAGGTGAGACCGCTAAACTTTTAAAGAAAATAAATATGTTTTAATATATTTATTTTTACGTACAATTTCCATGTACGTGTGTATGCATTATTATTTTATTTGTGTTTTTACTGCAAGGGTGAAGGCTTTGTCATACGTTCAGTATGACAAGTAGAATACCATTTTAAATATTTAAATATTAGTTAGCTATTAGAAAATAAAGCGATAAAATAAGCGATAATACGTTTGTTTAACAACGAACATGCAATGGTATGTTTTGCAGGAAACAGAAGCATGCAATTTCTCCTACCATAGCAAGGATACGCAGGTTACACCTGCACTCTATCCCCTGGCAACTCTGCCACTGTCAATACATACATCTGTGTTTATTCTATCTGCAGTGGTCTAATGTGTCTTCACACTGTGTACGGTGCAAACCCCAAAACTGCTTTCGGCGAGGTATTGGAACATCAACCCTGGTTTATTCTTTGTCTTGTTTATAACTGTTGGCAACTGGAACAGCATATCTGCAGACAAACCCAAACCCAGAGGTGGCAGCGAGGGGAATTTGTGTCACAGATTGAGTTTCTTGCTGGGCTTTAGGGTTGCACGTGTGTGTGTGTGTGTGTGTGTGTGTCCTCTCACCTGGATGTGTGTGTCCTCTTTCCAGAGCCAGGCACCCGTGCTGTCCTGGGAATATGATCAACGTGGACACCATATGGTGCGACGAATGATTAATGTTTATCTGTCCAAGGCCCGAACACAAACACACACACACACACACACACACACACACAGATGTAACTCTCCCAGCTGGTAAAGCACATACCCTGGAACATTTTCGTGTTCATGGGTTCATGAGTCCATCTGAGACGGGGTTATATTTTTTTTTTTGTGTGTGTGTTGGTGGGCAAAACGCTGACTCCAGACGTAGAAAATACATAAAAATAATAACACAAATACGATCGTTGTGGGCCCGTCTCTGTTGATGTGCTGCAGGAACACAGTGTGGAAGGCAAGGTGGGAGGCTAATTGCAACATTTGGGGACTATCTTTGCTTGGAGGTTTTTTTTTTTTGTGTATTTTGTATTAGTACCACAGTGGGGATTTTCTTTTGTTCTTGCTTTTCACACATGCTGAAATAAAAGTGAGTGACCATGACGGACTCCAACCGGCCCCCAGTTGGAAGCGTTCGCCAAAGCTGCCCTCCCAACGTACGTATGCCAGGACACACTTCGGTACCACTGGCATTGTTTTGTTTTTCCATTTTCCTATTTATAGAGCCACGGCTGTGTAGAAATAATTCTTGCGATCTGATTGGTTGAGTGTGCAAAATGTAGACTCCAGCCTGAGAAAAATGTGGTCATGCCAAAAATATAAACGCATTTAGCGATTCTCTGTCGATCTTCTGTCGAAGGAAAGGTCTGATTACCTCCAACATTACGGAATGTCTTTGATGAGACCAACGACTATTGGAGCAAACTGCACACGCAGCACACGGCGAGTTCGATTTACGCGGGCCTCCGCTGACTGCTCCGTCTTACCCGTTGCTCCCGCGGGCGCGCACACCGACACGGACCGACCGACCGACGCGTTGCCAACGATCACGTCCATACAGCCAGGCCGGCCACTCGCCACATTTCATCCTCGCAGAGGACATGTGACTGTGTTTGCAGAGGGAGCGGGGACACGGAGATCTGATCACAAGCGTTCACGGGAGAAGCGCGCGGTGGGGTGCAGGTCAGCGGCGCTTGGGGGAGTGTCGACGGCACTGACGTCAGGACGCCGAGCGCGCCAGTCATTGGTTGGCATCGTATAAAAGTGCCTTTTGATCGTTCTGCGCCCTGCTCCTTTTCCAAATCTTGAAAAACACCAGCAGCTCCCCCTCAGCCTCCGCCTCCACGTCTGCAGCCCTTCATTACTTCGCACTACCTGCAGCATGAGCAGGCACACACACACACACACACACACACACACACACACGCACATCTAATGGCTCGCACGCATCCTCATATGGAGGGCAAAGGGTTAACCTCCAATCGCATGCGTTTCATGCTAAGCCGAAAATTGCATTTGTTGATGTTCCCGGGATTAGCTTATTTAGGATTTACTGGAAAGCAGTGGGTTCTCCAAACAAGCCAGAGAGGATTTAGGCTGTGGGGACGCACACTCTGTGTGTGTGTGTGTGTGTGTGTGCGCGGGCGCGTGTGTGTTTGTGTGCGCATGTGTGTGGGAGAGGGGATATGTTGGATATATTTGCCTTACTAAGTTACTCCCTTTCTGTTTTTTTTCCTTTGTGTACAAGTTTGTGGACCTCTGTTTGCCCGCCACCGCATTTGTTTGCACGCGTGGTTGTGTGTGTGTGTGTGCGCGTGTGCGTGCATATGTTTGGAAGAAATATGGTGTACACTGTGTGTCCAAGGGTGTGTAGGCCAGCACACACATACAGTTTTACATGTGTCGGGAACTGGCACAAACAAACCACAGTAGATAATTTGGTCTGGTCATGCACCAATTTCTGCAATGTCAAGCACACTTGACTCTCATAATCCTCTGTTAACATTCGCTTACACTGTCGGCTGGGGATGCGAAGCCAGTGGCTTAAATCCAAAAAAAGTTATTGCAATGTGGGGTTGTGGTCACAGCACAACATTTTGTACATTAATCAATATATAAATATATAGCAATACCAATATATACAGAAAATAAACGTGCTGGCGAAAGGAGTCATTTCTTTTTTGAAGTAGACACCCCGGAAAGCTCAGGCCTTACCACGGCAGAAGCATCGTTTGGCCAAATATTTGAGCGGCAGACAATATTCTTGGCCCTGCCTTGTAATGCAAGCACACAACTTGGCAATTGTTTCAAAGCCCATATTGTCGCGTTCCTCTGTCAATCGGCCAAATCCGAGACCCGGTTGCGATTGACAAACACAGAGATAGTCAGTGCGAAATAAATGCAGTGCGAAATTGGACGAGACTGATACTGATTTGAAGCCGGAAGTTTTGCGTTGGATTTTTGAACATGTGGCTCCTTTTGATCACTGAGTTATGCGAGACGCAAGACAAGCCGATTGTGCCAAGCAGAGGAAGCGCAAGAAGAAGGTCGGGGGTAGGAAAAAAGTGCACGGAAAGGTTGGGACGGAAATCTGGAAGAGAGAGAACAGACACAGAGCCTTTTGATAACTCCCCAGTGGAGCAAATTAAAGAAATGTCTCAGGTCACCCAAATGGAAGTCAATGCAAAAACTGGCAATAGGCAAAGTTGCGCCTAGTGCACCTGCACTTTCCTATTGTAAACCAAAAGCCGAAAAGCCAGATGGAATGGACTGTAGTCTGCCTCAATGCTCCGTCCCCCTTATACTGAAGTAGTGCGGCCACTATCAAGGAAGTGCGCATGCCTTTTGCTCCTCGCGTTCCTCTCCGCTTTCAGTGCACATGGTAACTAAAATCAGTCATTTCTGCGCTACCGATTACTGTGTGTGCGCGCCCATATACCATAACAATGCCATATCAAAACAAAGGCAGAGATTTAAAAACACGGGGATTACCACACACAGCTCATTATCGAAAGCCTTACTTTTAAAGCTTACCCTTTTGGGATGGGCTATAATATAAGATCATTTCAGTTGAGCTGTAAAAGCTGATGGCTAAACAGTTAAGAATTAAGGTTTGAATGTGTCAGATGCACTTTATTTCCGATCTGCGATTTTCAAATAAAAAAACCGAAACCAAACGAAAACGGAGCCTTTGGTTGATTGGCAAAAAGCTTTTTGACATAAAATTGTTGTCCTGGGACCACGGCACACGTCGAGTGGCCATCTGTCTTTTCCGACAGTGGGATCCTCATTCTCGGGGGGGGGGAAGCATTATGGGAAAGCTAGCTGCAGTTTAACTCCGGCAAGGAACAAGGTCAAACGCGAGATTTGAACATCGTCTGTTCTCATTGACACTATCTGTGTCTAATTTCCAAAGCCACAAATTATGACCAACTTCGGTGTCTTTTCCCTGGAGTTGATAAGAGAAATGGTTACAATTCCACGTGAATTGCTGCATTGCAGCTGGCGTGTTTTAATGAATAGAAATGATGACATCTTGAATAATTACCTTGCCCCCAGCAGAAGCAGCACTGGTTATTGCCTTTTATCACTTTTGCACAACAGGCTACTGTGTGGTGTTTTTCTCTTTTGGTCAGGTGATCCAAAAACGGGCCTTGGACTGACAGAGGATATTTAGATTGGGTTCTGCACATGTCCTTGGGCACCGAGGTCCCTGTGCCACTTTCTATGTGAATTCTTTGTTTTGTCCATGCAGGAAGTCGACACTTGAAGAAGCAGTCATTCGCGGGGTCATTTCAACCATGTTCCGGCACTTTGATGGTGGCATTTAACGCCACTGCCATTTTAGCAGCAGCAGTAAAGATCATTTCCGGCATTTTCGCTGCCTCCGACAGTGGCACTCATTTTATCTGCACGTTTCCTCATTTTGCTCAACGTTCCCTCAGCCTCCCGTGATGCGTTCACCCAAAGTCTGAAAAATTGCAAAGCAGAGATAGCAACTCTGGCATCCTTCCCAAGCCAATTTATCCCGCTGGCATTTAACTACCGCTCCACTTCGAGTGCGGCGGTGTTGTGCGTTGCTCGAAGTTCAAGTATGTCTAGTTACTTCCTCTTTAATGTTGATGGTCATGTCTTCCCCCCTGGTTTTCTGGTGAGCACTTCCTGCCACTGTGATTGTTTGCCCCTCCCTAATTGTGTTTGCTCCCAGTCATGTGTACGTATAGTCCGCGTTGATTGTCTTGTGTGTGTGTGTGTGTGTGTGTGTACCATGCTTTCCAGCGTTGCCTATTTATTGACTTTGAAACAGATGTTTTTTTTTCCTATCTTATAGTTAAAAAAAACAAAAAACAACAGGATTTCTGACTTGGGTTGACGCGGTTGGGCTTCAACACAGCGACAAAGTGCATTCAACGAAGCAAATATTTAAACGACACATGACAGATAATATCTGAAATATGCCTCTGTGCTAAGGGTTTGACCGGCATCAACGTCTCCGCGTGTACCTGTGACCTTCGGTGCCACTTCGTTTGCGGCTGTCGCTCTTCATCAGCCTCTTCTGCTCTTTCCTATTCCTACTCGACCACCTCTGCCTTGAAGGGCGGGTGACTTTTTCGTCAGATGGATACATCTTCGGAGGCAGCACGTACATTTCAAGGCCAACCAGAGGACAAATGTACTCACAGATGTGCTCACAGGCCGCCATTCCTTGTGTAATATTCACGTCGCAAACTGGCACCCCGCCGTTTCTCTCATTACTAATGTTATAGTGGTCCGTGTTTGAATCAGACTCAGTCCGGACGTGCATGGTTGCTTTGTCCTTTCGAGGAAAATGGCAATAATTAATCTCAGCCCAGCCGGAGTTCGTGTCAGGCCTTTCACACTTCCTGCTGCCGCTGCAAAACTTTCTCATTAAAGTTTGAAATTTGCCTGTGTTCCACAAATGGTTCCTTTGTGGGCTTCTTTTTTTCGTTAGTTAAGATTTATATTTGGGTTTTGAACACAGGCGGGGAGCAAGAGAGAGAACGCCTGGAATATTTTGTCACAGTACAGTATAGCCGGGGGCACACGTAACACGGATAGATTACGGACGTAGCAAGGAGTTTAGAGGTGTGCAATTTATAAAACACAGCAGTGTCCGCGTTCTCAGACGGAGATGCATTTTTACCTCGCGACTTGCCACAAGAATGCCAAGCGAGACATTGCACCCTGGTGTAAATAAAATGGATGAGGGCCGTTTTAAAGATGGATTATGGCAGCCGACTACAGTGTTTACAAACAGTCCTACGGGGGAATATGTAGGCAGATGGTAAAATGCAATAAAAAGCAATATACCACTGTTCAATCCCTGAGATGGAAAGAGGAAGCTGAAAAGTCGCAATTCTATAGAGTGCTGCGGCTTCTGCTACTTCTAGGTACTACTCTGATAGGTGGATTAGGTGCAACTCAATGTTTCAGTGCCTATTTGGATAGTGTCTTTTCGGCCATTTTTTGTAAAATCCCCTTATTTCTTTGTATTTTTGTAGCTTTGTAAAATAAATTATAATTTGATTTCATGCGTAGAACTTGGAACTGAATAAAGGTCTGTAACACGACAAGAGCTCTAGATTAGACCAACAAACAAAACATGTATTAATGGTTTGGAAATGGGTGACCTAAAAAACAATCAACAACCTACATGACCCCCGCAAATAACTGTTATACTGCATAAAGACATTTTGTGCACATTTAACACATTTAAGAAAAGTTCTCAAATAAGGCACCTAAAGAAATATGCAGGAATTAAATTCCTATCCTCTCCTCTTGCTATTTTGATATAATTATTGTTTCTACATAGGTCAATTGCAGATTTTTATTTTTTCTTTCTTTTGTTGGATGTTAATTTTCCTCATAATTCACTGATGCGACCGAGAAAGCGGTGTCCTCATACGCATAATATCTTAGCCGTGAACCGACGATATTATCTGTAATATGCTCAAAGGTTAGATAAGCGAAACTATGATGTTTTCGTGATGAATCTCGCGACAAGGGCTGGACACCTACGCAATCTGACGATATATGATAAATGAGGTTCGCATGTGAAAAGAAATGCACAACGATGCCTTCATGAATAGTCAAAACCCACCGCATCAATTTTAATTACAGTTTTCATTTGTGTGAGCGCCAGGGATGTGTTGTGTGCAATTTATCACTGAATGGATAAACATATCTGTCAAATGAAAATGGATTGGAGGAGGTGTAAGCGGCACTTTTGTGGAGATGAATCCCCTGAAAACCTTTCCACTGTAATGTAATGTTTGGCTTTTAATTACCTTGTGTACGGTATTACATATACACACACTCATAGATGTGCACCTGTGCACACAAACCTTCGCCTAACTTCTAGACAAAAACACTCTTTGCAGTTAAGTTAACAATGTTGTGTGTGTGTCTCTGTGTCTTACTCTTTCATCATAATAATACGGTCATATCATTCAATATTTGGACAGACACATGCATTTGACACATGAATATAGAGTGTGTAATAAATGTGTATAATACATGCTGAGAGAAGATCTTCCTGATCTCTTGTCCAAGGGTAATGCCAAGAATTGAAATACACTATAAGATAAAAAAAAAAAAAAAAAAAATGTCTCATTTCCCACTGCAGGCAGAAACTAAAGAAAATGACGCAGGCCTCATTTTAATTCTGAAAACCAAATAGTTTTATCAAAGAAATATAATTAAATGAATTGTATCCCTGCCCTTGGTTTACCTTCACTCCCACGATACCGAAACCGTTGTGTTGTGTCCTTCAGTGATCCTGAATTCGAAACTTCAGAACCAAACTTCACGTAGGCGAGTCTTACGCCACGTGTCTGGGGTTAATGTTCAGCGTTTTGGTGATTTCCATTAGTTGTGAAAAATGCGCTGCGAGAATAGGAGTGGGAATAGAATGCCTCACCTCAAGTTGTTGGCATCCATCCAACTCAGTCTCCCACGCCATGTCACAAGGGGGTTCATTAGAGGTGGAGTAATTCTCTGCTCAAGTGTCAAAGGTCCCTATCTGATGTTGAACCAGAGAACATAATTAATGTCGTAGATGGATAGATAAATCGCTGTTTTACTTACTCGTCAAAGGCCTTTTCAGTTTTTTGGACATTTTTTAAATAACGTATTGTCATTAAAGGGGAAGTGTAAGGTCTGACGATAACAGACACCTTTTGTGTGCTTACGCTTTCCCCATATGCGTATTGGACACCCCATTCTTTTTTTTTATTTTTGGGGTTTTTCGTAATACATTTTTCGCATTTTCTTCCGTTCGCAGTGTTCTAGTCGTAAATGTTTCAACTAATCTTGGAAATCACGCTATATCATCCATCCCACTTTGCGGGGAGCTGAGACGACATTGACAACCTGACCGTAAGTGAAATTACAAAGTTTTATAAGAAAAAAAAAAATCACATTGAGTCCAGAGTTGGCCACATTTATAATCCTGGCTATGATGTTGAAAACAACTTAAGGGTTGCAGCGACGGGAAAATGGCCTTTCTTAATGATTGCCTTCCAGTCTGTTTGACTGATGTGAGTTTCATCAATAATCATTAGTTCATTTGCTGATGACTATTTCGGCCAGAGAGATTAATTCCCAGTCCATGATCAGGTAAGCATTTCAACGTCCAGAACGGTGTCGTGTGAGGGATTGATATAAAATAATTGGTGTGTTTATAGCAATGAGGAAACATTTTACCCAGTGTGACGGTGTGGGTTATTAATGTGTTTGTAAAAAAATAAAAATAAAATAACAACAATAATCATCTATAGCACAGGCCACACAGACAGTACTTGTTATTTTGTTTTGCTGTTCGCTCGCCATCCATTAACAATAAGAAATAACCACACACATCCACTACCGGCCTCATCCTGACTTTCAGAACATTCATAGCAAATGCAAAAAAATTAAGAAACACACAAAGCTCGCCTGGAAACACATTTTGCGACACACAGTGTGCGCTCAACTCATCTGTCCTATGCGATGGAGCTGACTCCACTTCACAGAAGGTCATGTAGAGATGCCTGCGAGTTTTATTTTTATTTTTACTTTCTTACTTTCTTTTTTTCTTTCGTCTCCTGCTTCAAGAAACTGCAGCAAACGCTTTCTGATGTGGTTATTCCCGCTACATTCAGCGCCGTTTCTTTGTCTGAGGAACCTCCTGCGGAAATGAAGGAGTGAAAAGAAAGAACGCCGGGAGAGTTTTATATAACCGTCTCAGGCAGTATCCAAACACATCAAAAAGGCAGGAGGGGGGGCTTTTGTTGTGAAGCTGACAGCTGCGTTCCCTATGACGTGGGAGCGGATTTTAAGGCAGGGGCGCTCCCACCTGGTAGGGGTGTGAGATTGGACGTGGGAGACCCTCGAACACACCCAATGCAACTTTGCAGGTGTGCGCGAATGTTGTTGCGGCACACACATAGAGATCATTCTGCCCTGGCTTTGTCTCCCAGTCACGCTCGAAAAAGCACAGCTGGAAATGAGACACGGAGTTTGAGATTCTGTCACCTTCAATGTGTGTAGCCATGCTTTTGCCTATGTGTGCGTGCGTGCGTGGGCGCGTGCATCGGGGAATGGGATTTCTGTTACGGCGGCCCTGTACAATGTGTCGCGACAAATCCTGATCCAGATCCATCACTGAGAACTCGTTCCCGTAATCCGTCACAGTCTCTGATGGCTCTGCCTCCTCCAGGGAGACACGGCAGAGTGTCATTTGAAAAGAGGTCTCGGCCTCTGCTGGCTGCCCCCGATCCGGGACCGAGTCATGAAATGGGCAAGGTAGTAGAGGATGACGACTTTTGGGTTGCAACGGGACCGGATGAAATCACATTTTAGCTTAGTTGATTTTTTATTTTATTTTGTTATAATTTTTTTTTTTTTAAACTAAAACACATAAAATCATGTCACATGGAATCGGGGGACACGCGACGAACCTCACAACCTCTGAAGTGACTTCTTGCAGCGAAGAGCAAAATGAAGAAACACCTGACTCGGCCAAACTTTCAGTTGAGCACATTTATCCAGGTGAAATGAAAATCGAAATCAAAATGTGTTAGCACTGACCATTTTCAATTGTTCAGATGTTGGATGAACCGTGAATCAACAAGAGTAAATCAAATAATGACAGAAATGTTCAGCGTAGATGCGCCTAAGAAAGTCCGAAAAAGAGGAAGCTGATAAAATGAGGGCGATGCATAGTCAACTTCACCTTTACAAACCTCCCCATCTAGCGGTGGATTACTCACATCGCATTCCAACGACGACCAGGACTGGCTTTTCCTCCCCGGGCTCTTCGCTCTGTTCGCTTTGTGCCTTTACTATAATGGAATTAACCTCACCCTGCCCAACCTGACCAGACCAACTGAATAGGACCTGTTCTTGTGGAGCGCAGCTGAGAAATGCTACTCTCGGGTACGGAGCAGAGCCAAGCCCGCTGGAGCTCGTTCACCATGCTCTTTCTTGCAACCCAGGGGTTGGCCCTGGACAGGGATACAAAGGCTCGTACACACAAACAAACAAGGAGGGAACAGGGGGGGCGGACCCTCGTGACGCTGTTGCAGTGAGACTAAGCTAAGACTCCGCGTGTTTGATGGAGAGATCTGCAGTCATCCGGGCACCCTGATCTCCCTCCCGCTTGGATGGTTGCTCTCATTTGCCGAGCTCGGTCTGTGATGAATATTCAAACAGGACGCGAGCTCAGGAGATATGAAGTACAATTCCGAACCCTATCAGTGCACAGGAAAGCGCTCTGATTCAGAGAGCGCTTATCTGATGCACCAACCCATTAAGTCAACCTCAAGATGACCCATAATGAAAAATACTCTCTCACTCGCACTTTTTTTTTTTTTTCTATAGCCACTTCCACCACGGGAACCCTGCTCTGCCCCCTTCACCCCTGCCTTGGCACTCATTTAAAGCTGAGTAGATGAAAAAAGTCATAGCTCTCACCAGCTAAGACGTTTTTTGACACATGGGTCAAGATGGTCGTTAAGTCCCATTTTGAAGTCATCTCAACGAACCCGTAAGCCCCGCGTCCCTGGTGGGATTCTGTGTAGACTTACTGGTGTGAAGCCCAAAAAATGAAGGTATTTCGGAAGGTGGGAAGCCAAATTAGGGCAGCCCTGTTTGACTTCAACGAGGTTCAAAATAAGTCTGTCAGACTGTCGGACGGAAAGGGAAATGTGTGGATTTTATTGAGGTGTGTGTGTGTGTGTGTGTGTGTGTGTTGAGGGGTATGCAGAATGATTTTCTGCGCTCCCTCGGCTGTCTCTCAGAAAACACAAAGAGACTGTAAGTCACCAAAGTCCTTAATTCAGCAGTTTGAAAACTAGGCCATTAGAGTGTGTGAGCCTGAAAGAGAGGGAAAACAAAACTGTGGGGGACTGTGTGTGTGTGTCTCCAACTCTCTCCGTCACTCCCTCTCTCTCTCTCTCTCTCTCTCTCTCTCTGTCAGCCCGTGTGTGTGCGCGCTTGTGTGTGGTTGTGTGTTTATCCTGCAGCTGAAATAGTGGGCTGTGTTGGAGGAGTGGGTATTTGCCTCTCGGTAGTTACATCACCTCCTTTCTTGTGTAAAGGAAGCACACACGTGTGTGTGTCTATATGTGTGTGTGTGTGTGTCTGTGTGTGTACACACACTTCTTTCTGAGGGTATGAGTTGTAAGGTTATAATTTTGTTTCGAAACCATCATTGTGAGGACATGACCCAGCATGCCAGTCAAATTATTGGAATTCAATTTGGAATTATCGTAAACAAATAGACCCAGGTCAAAAAACGCTTTAGCTTGTCAGTAATTAAAGCTAATATTTATGAGTTTTATTATTTACATAGAGCTGCAATGATGAGATACCTAGTCAACCGTAGAATTATAATGATATAAACAATATAAAAATATTGATTAGAGCCATAAGTAACAACAAATTTGATCGTACGATAACACTTTTGATATGTAAGAATGAATGTGTAATAAAGCTCTGCTGTCTGCACCTGTTATTGATCCTAAACTGATTGAGCGGCTGGTCACGACCAAACAACCGTTTCATACAGCAGCAGTGTTTTTATTAATGATCAGCAGAAAACCACAAAATGCACATTTTTCATCTCAAAGCTCAACTCTTCACTGAAGTCTTCATCGAAGCTTTGATTTATAAACAATGATTCACCGAACTAGATCACCGTGTGTTCAATTAGATACAGTGACAGGTGAGGAAAATATATTTGAAACTGGGAAACTAAATCTCATCATTTTGCGAACATCTGGCATGTGTTTAAAGTAGGCCCTAAGTGGTTCTCAAAGTTTGGCAAAAAACAATTGTTCAAGGAACTAATGTTTGTGAAACCAATTGTTTTAGAACATAATGCATTCAATTTATTACGGGTATAGTTCAAATAAAAACAAGTTCATAGCTGTAAGCCATTTATTGCTTTTGACATCAAACACCCAATCAAAATGTGTAAAGACAGACTTCCTTCATGTAGTATTTTTATCTAAAGAGCTTAACAAAGTCTCCCGTTCACCCACACACATAAACCCCAATGACAGGTGAGCTGAAATGCACACCACGGGGGATCAACCTGCTCAACCTGCTGAGCCACAGCAATAGTCACATACTGTGATTTATAAAAAGTGTCACAAAAAAACAAAAAACAATCGGGGTTCCAAACAAATCAGCAGTATAAAATTCCCTTAGCAGTCATTAAAATGTGAAGCGTTAACCTCAATAAGCTGCGGGCATAGATTTCGGAAGTAAAGAAGGGGAACCAAAGTGTTTGCCTTTCGGTACTTATTTTCCTTCCTGAAAATCTTCCCCTGCTCCGTCATGGTGGAAATTACAGCATTATCATCCGAATCCAGCATCAGATTATGATACTTAAAATAATTTGAGGCGAGACTGACTTGTACGGCAGTCTTCTCTGGTGGCTTTCTTGAACATAGGGGTTTATCCCTGTAAATCAGAATTTCACGGAGGAGAAAGGGAAATATGTGCAGAAAGAACTGCAGAGCTTGGAAGTTCAGAGAAGCTGAAAAAAACTCCCCTCAGCACATGGTATTGTGTTATTTCACTGCCGTATTTAACTCCTCTTCCCACCAGTATATATGTGTTACTGCAGATGACAATCGAAGTACTTTTATAACCTCAGAGATTATTGCACCGGCCCACTTTTCCTTAAAAATGTACTAGTACTGGACAATTCTCCGCCCCATTGCTTGCGTCCATTGCCAGAGTTAGTGCTACTGCAAGAAGTAATCTGCCCACGCTGATTGGAAAAGCTGCGGAGGTCAAATCTCGTCACAGGCCTGCAACATTTGCCTTTTAATCAAAACCCCAATATACCATAACTAAGTGTTCCCATAACATGCGTTCATTTGATTTGGTTGTGACAACACAATAGCAGCCACGACCACACCATATTTCCACGTGCACAGGTGATGTTTCAAAATGTGGTGTGTGAAAGTACATTTTTTCGGAGAAGAAATTGACATTTAAAATTGACATTGAATAGTATTTTGGAGCGCCGTTCAAAATCACTTGAACTCACTTTGAGTGCCTAATACCATGGTGGACGAGTAGAAAAGTAAGAAAAGTAGTGTTTGATATGTATGGAAGTATTCACGGAAGTATTCACGGAAATCCCCCCCCCCCCAAAAAAAAAGTGGTAAGTTGGCCTTTCACCATGTGCAACGCAAGGCGATCTTTGATCGTTTAGGCTGACAATGTTTTGTGCGCTACTTCGGATTTCTTGATAATGTGGACCAGTTTTGGCCGCTCTGGTTCGGACTAGATTATGGCATTAATTAAGGTTCGGCCGACTGCCGTGTCTTTTCCTGACACAGGAATTTTGACAAAATTTCCCGCTTTATTTATTTGTGATTCTGTGTTTTTTATATATATATATATATATATATATATATATATATATATATATATATATATATGTTGTTGTTTTTTTTGATTATGTGAGCTCCTTAGTTTTGCTGCAGTCAGACAGTGAAAACCAAGTATGAAGGCAAGCGTGGGAAAGAGTGCTGACGAGCTGAATGAAAAAACACGGTGACAAAGTTCAGAAAGTAGAGATTGGAGAAAATGAGAGGCTGTCACGGAGATGGAGATCCAGAGACTCACTGAATGCTATTAAAAGTTAAGAGAGGCAGACAGAACGAAACACTCCAGAAATGAGAATTTAATGACGACATTTGGCACTTGTCATTTTTTTCCTGCTGCATCTCTCTCTCTCTCTCTCTCTCTCTTGCATTGCATTTTATTGTATCTCTCCACTTTACCCACGAGTGGAAGGAGCGACTTACAATTCCTATTGCACTATGGTGTACTGTCTGTTTATTCATCAGTGATTTCGCTCTCGCGTGGGTACTTTCCATCCAAATATTCGACTTTGCCACATTTAAAAGCAGGCCCCCTCGGGTGACCGCTGCAGGCGTCTCCAACCGAACACACCCGCCGCGTTGAGTGACCAAGATGGTGCGGGCAGGCGCCGGCTAAACGTTAAATGTCATGACAGCGATGTTGGAGCCTTTCGGATGGGACTTGTTGAACGCGTTGTCGTGACTGCACAACAGATTCAGGCTCGGTGACATGGAGAGCTTCAGGATGCTGGTTATATTTGACATTGAGATTGAACAGGCGGAGAGGTTTTAGAGCAGGTGGCGGTGGTGTGTGCATTCGCTGCAGACACTTCTTGGCCACATAGCATGTGTGTGTGTGTGTGTTTGTCACTTTCAGCTGCTGTAGAGTTTATTTATGTTTCTACATTTCACCTCTTTTTGTCCGTTTATTCAGCAACTCCTTCGTAAAGAAATGGTGGGCTATTGGATGAATGTTGCTTGATGTTGCCACATGAAGTCTACAGACGCAGATCAGTTATACACTTTGGCTGCAAAATACCTCGCCGGAATTGGAGGTTGACCAAAAAATGATATTTTATTATTTAATAGTGGTATCATAAATGAAATCATTGTTGAAACAATATAACATTTATTCTTCCCCTCTATTAAAAATTATATATATTAAAAATGTAACACACTAATATTGACTCTCAATACATTTTGTGTGTGTGCGTGCGTGTGTGTGCGCGCGCTATTGCGCCTCCTCCAGCAGGTGAGTGGTCACACCTGACTCACATTTCCCTCGTTAGGAAGTTGGCATAAAAGTGAGTGAGAATGCAGTTTATCCCCCCGCCCTTTTTTTTTTTTCTTTTTCTTCTTCTTTCTTTTCCCTTGAATTCTTGGTGCTGTCACGTTGCCACTCCTCATGTGGTGGAGACACAGTTGGGCTGTTGTGCGCTTGTTCTCTGAACCTAACTGTTCCTTTATGTGGAAAAGGAGGGTTAATGGACTGGCAAGCCGGTCTTTTTCATTTGTTACCCTGTTTCTTTTGTTGTTGAACATTGTGTTTTTTTCGTTCTTTTTTTTTTTCCTCCGCGGGCGAAGTGGCCTGGCATCTAGCCTTTTCGCAAATAAACACCAGCTTGGTTGAAATACACAGTCAATTCCGAGTAAAAATAATTATTTTGTGTTGGATTATTATTATTCATTGATAGAGACTGTGCAAACCCTGCAAAAAAAAAACTTGTTTTATTTATTCTTTTAACAGAAATATGTTTGAATGAATTATGCAAATGCAATAAAAGAATAGCACACAAGCATGCATTTGTACGCATGCGAGCATGCATGTGATTTGTGTACACATGCATGCATAAACAAGGCGAATTCTTGGGGGGGTTTAAATCTCCATTTCAGTTTAAAAGCCATCAGGGAGGCCTACCGAAGGTGGTTTTCCCACACTGTAGTAATTTCTTGACAATGCCAGATTTACACTGGATTAACACTAGACATTGGACAAGAAAAGGCAAATCAGTGAAGTGCACAGATAAGTTGGGATTTGCTGTGCGCAGCTTCACTGTTGTGGCGCATGTGTAGGTGTGTGAGTAGAAAGTAAGTCTCACCACTTTGGGGACTTGCATAGACTTACATTCATTTCACGGCGATGTTCTCCAACCAGAACCACTGCCTGCCTAAGCCTACAATTTACCTCAACCATAACCACTGAATCAAAAGTAGTTTCCCAAAAGTTGCGGTCCCTCTTGAATAACGCGAATAGTACGCAATAGACCACACTCGCACAAACACACACACACACTGAGTTAATTTCCGTGATTAGCCTCAGTATTTGGCGAGTTTGGAAAAAGGCTGTTTTTACGAAAAGCTCCCTGCAGAGGAGCAATAATAGAACACTCTTTCATACATTCACAGGTGCACATAAACACACAATACTGCATAGGAATATTGTGAACACACTGACATTTAAGAAACTCTGCAGGGGGAAAACAATAAATAAACAAAAAAAAACACTTCAGCTCCTGCTGAGATTTGTAATGAATGGAACATGAACACCGCAGAAACCCTGAGAGCCAAATGAATACATTTTTCTTCCAGGCTCATTATTGTGATTATTTTCTCATCGCCTTTTCATGTGTACCCCAACTTACTTTAGACATCAAAAATGAACTGGTTGTGTTTATTGATTTCATTATTATTGGGATTGGAAAGAAATGGATGCTTGTGCGAGATTTATGTCATTCCAGAATTCATTTTTTGAATCACCGTCCAGGGATCATAGAAGAAAAGAATCCCTGCTCTGGTGCACACAAATGCTTGTTGAAAAGCATTTCGTTTCAAGGCGAAAGCGATATACTGAGTGAATTCACTTTTTTATACTGATCAGCGTTTAATACATTTATTGGAGTTTAACTTACATCAAACTATGGCATTGCCTAGGGTTGTCAACTTAAATCCAACTGTGAAAATTCATGTGAGAAACTGCGATAATTTTGGTAGTCTGGGAATTTTTTTTTGCACATGTTAAAATAATCCTTATGAAACCGCACGGCTCTAATGTATTCGGTAGAGTAATACTAAAACACAGTGCAGTAAGATAGTGAAGATGCATGTCTCACTGGGAAAGCCAATCCATTTTGTTGTGTCCAGGTTTACGGTAATTTAAGACATTAATTATGCCTAATCATCCATTGTTGTCATTACGATTCAGGTTGAACTCTCTCGTTTCTATGCAAGTATGAATAATACACTTTTTGTTTAGCCTGGGTTTGATTTTCCAGTCAAACACACACTGGACTAATGATCTAAAGAAATGAGATTACAAATATTGGGATGAAAAAAAAGACTCTAAGACTATTAAATTAATGCCAGCGGTGGGAGTGGATTATTATTTTCACAGCAGATAGCTGTCCGTGGTGCTCGACAGATGCCTAATAGACCAAGTGGAAAGCTGACACTGCAGCTCCCAGAAAGTTTCAGTGCCATTACCTCCCCTGCTGCTCAACTGAGCTGGCAAAATATCTTTGCAGCGGGCTCCACAAAGGGATGGCCCTGGGAAATGTTGATATCAGGGATGACACTTGGCTCTTTCTTTCATTTAAATCATCAAACGTACAATAATTATGGCTTGTAAGCGTTGTATTTTGGCATATTAAGATACTGTGTACTATATGGAGGAAACAAAAATATGATTTAATATCAATAACGTGCGACCGCTTCTAATAATGTGTTCACATGAGATTCTCATTTTTTTTTTAACTGTAATGTTTTGATTTGGATGACTTCCGTTTTTATACGGTGCATGTTAATGTGACACTCCCTCATAATACTGACGGTGTGTCCATTGACGAGAGTAAATCTGATTGATCCTTGTTATGGTCAAATGTAATCCAAAGTCAGTGACACATGGCCCTGAGAGGGGGAAAACAGGGAAACTGTGAGCACTGATAAAGTGCCCAAGACAGATTTTCTGGTTCTATGTTGCCACCTCATGGCTAACGGGGAAAAAAACAACTTCGCGAGACAAACGTGTGACTGGCGTTCAAGCCATTTGTGCACCAATTAGAATTAAGAAAGTAAACATTGCCATTCCCGCATGCCAAAAACGAAAGGTTTAAAAGAAATATCAACTTCGGTACGCTTGTTCTGACTTTCAACGTCCAAGATTTAAGTTGTGCGTTTCATAAATATTCTGGCCCAAGGAAAAGATCAGCCATTTCGGATGAAACAGAGAAAAATTGGATGGGGACGCTCTTTGAGTAGACGTCAATCAAACAGACGCTTAAATATGTGAACATTTAATCAAAACTTTTTAAATTTCCATAATATTAACATATCTTCATGGCTGTTCTACAACACAAATTACCTGTCATAGTAAAACCTCTGCAGTAAAGACTAAAAAAAGAAAAAAGAATAATAAAGAGTGACTTCCGTACAAAGAACTTTTTTTTTTTGGCCGAGCTAAAACTTTGTCTTGACTTTTAATATATTAGACTTACATAGACCCACAATAAATGGAGAATCACAAGCTTTTAACTCAAAGGACGGCGCTTATGTCCTTGGAGTTCAGTTCATGTACAAAAGAAAAAAATATTTGATAGGGTGGATGGATAAACCACTGTTATACTCCCAGGTTCCACAGGTCCTGTGATTCCTTAGTTCTTACATTAACTGACTATTTGTTACCTTGAAGGAGCCCCAGGCTCACCAAGGCATTGTGTGTTGATTCTTAACACAGATATACTCGTCCGACTTGTCCTTCCGTCGACTGTTTCTGTGGTCAGGTGTGGGAAAAAAAAACACTGGAAAAAGAATGAAAAGAAATATCCCATATGAATATTTTGGCAAAATTGCAAAAGGAATTTCATTAAGTAGGATGATTTCCTGAGTTGGCTTACGCTATGTTTGGCTTGGTGCTTTAAAAAAAAAAAAAAAAAAAAGGCGACTGATCTGATTCATTGCCCTGGACAAAAAGGAGAACAGCTTGGCTTTAAATTGGGGGCATGATGGACAGCATTCATAAGCAGCAAGATCAAGGAGAATACCTGCTTTTCATTACGCACCGCAATCAAGGTTAAACGGATTTATTTGTCCAAGGGGAGCAGGGTTTTTATACGTTGATTGATGTTTAGATATAATCAAAAGGCCTGCCTGAAATGAGTGACAGGAGAGCTTTTGCCCACACGCACGCACGGGCGGACAATTGACAAGGTCTTTACGTGTCTGCCGTTTGAATGGCTGTTAGCTCTGTGTGATGAATATTTGCCCAGCACCTCGTGGCCTCCGCACCCCTGTGATCTGAAAACATTTTGTGGGCAAAAAATCTTCCTGAACTTCCTGAAGCACCCAAAAAAAAAATCTCTTTCAAACTATTTCCATTTCAATTCTGCCATTTTTCGCTCTTCATCGCCCAAACACTGTCAGCTCACATTTTAATTTCATATTTCACATCTATTGAGAAGTCGCGGAACCCAGCGGTTTAGGTGCAAGCCAGCATGTTTATCCCAACGTGTATTGTCTCTATTGGCAAATAAATATATACTGTATATATATATTTTTTTTTTTTTGTGCTTTACGTTTGAATGTGAATATATGGTCATAAATGTGAATCTGTTTGTGTGTTGCTTGTTGTGAATAATTAGCTGTAGCTGTGTCTGTGGGAGAGAGGGCGTGTGTCCATGGTGGAATGAAAGCACACATATGCACACAGACACACACACACACTCTGTCATTTCTCTTCGCAAAGAATATACCGGGATATTTGCCCTCCTTCCCTCTTTTAGGACAAGAGGGTGTCTTTTGGAGGGGTGTCTTTATTGAGACAAATGGTCCTGCACTAAATATTTAGACACATTATCGTATCCAGGACACAGGGCGGATTTTAACATTGGCTCTGGGACACATTCAACTCAACTCTAGCAGTGTCACCTTGAGGAAGCCATCTTATGAATATGATACGTGATGAGCTTTGTGACGTGATACAAGTTTTAATGGAGATGACACATCTAAAAAGAATGTTTTTCTTATGTCTTCTCTCAACTTTTGATCGGATATATATAAATACATACAGGCGAGGGGAAGTGAGTAAACACAAAGAACTGGAAAATAACCTCCATTATCTGTATATCTATTTTAAACTGGCCGACTGCCTCAGAATCATTAGTATACAGATACAGAAAACACTGAGGAGAAAGAAGGTGGTGTATATCAAATAAAGAGTCAAACGATGTACGTAATAAGAGATTTATCTCTGTGGGCTAGCTTAATGACGGCCTTCGCATTCATAGAGCGTTAATGACGGTGGAGGAAAGAGGACAAGAAGTTAAGAAGAAGAAAGATAATATGAAAAAGCAAGGTGAGATGAGGTAAAAAAAAAAAAGAAAAAAAAACATAAAAGGACTCTGTGGCCTAGAATTCAAAGGTATGCTAGGCGAATTGAAGCAAGTTAAACAAACAGGAATCCGAGGGGCAGGGTCATAAAGTAGAGAGGTGAAAGACAGAAAATCTGAAGAGCAAACAGGAAGTTAGAGGTGGCGCGAATAAGGTAACATTGAAGGAAAATGACATTGCAACAGCGATTGCAATTTGAGCGATGTAGTTGAGAGGAGACGAGAGGAAAGTGTGTGAGTGTTGGAGGGAGCTCATTATACCTAGACTGTAGGTGCCAGCCCACTGTGGCAATTATCCAGGTATGGCGTCAGGAAGGGGGGGGGGGGGGTTTTTTTCTTTTCCTCGCAGGGACATAGCTGATGCCGTTGTCCTTTCCGCCGTACACCCCCCCCCCCCCCCGGGGGCGTGGGTGGTGGGGTGTGGCGTGTAGTTTGTTTTATGTTATTGTCGCATTTCCTACAATCATTTTTGGCTTAGGTCCCTTTAGTCGGGTAATGGAATTACTATAGAGTCCTTGGTCGGAGTCCTGGGTATAGTTATTGTCAGATAACGGCTTTTTAAAGGTCACCAAAAACGTACAGGATTCAGATTCCAGCTGAGGCTTCTGCTGCTTTTCTACTGACGTGGGGGAATCACAATCTACAAGTATGCACAGGAACTCCTAGCTATTGTTAGGCAGGTGTTGCAGTGGTAGCATAATTGAAGCTGTCTTGGGCCTAGGCAGGGGTCGTGAACTATTCTGGAGCCAGCCACCAGCTGCTGTGACTTCATCCGTCTTTAGATACAATCAAATAAATTCAATATCAGGGCTACTCAGATGTAATTGCGAGCCGCAGGATATTAAAAAAAACTAAAACATACTCTATTCGACCACGTGTAACCATGGCAACAATATTCAATTCAATCTTTATTTTCTGACACCAAGGCACCTCGTCATGCACCACCACATGGAGTTCCACCATAGCATATTTTTCCGATATATTTATGTGTATGTTTATGCTATCCCTATCAAACAATAATGAAACATTGGCACATGTTGCGGGGTCTCTGGTTTTTTTGTGTTTTCCCCTTGTTGTTGCGTATCCCCTGTTGAAGACCTCTGCACTAAAGGATGTGTCTACCAAATGAACGGTAAATCTCAATTTGTTGAACTTTCTTTTGTTTCCTGTTTTTTTTTTTTTTTTTTTGCTCTGCGTTTTTAATCATACGCAAAACCATAAATACACCGTTTATGATATGACCCCAATTCTAGTGGCCCAAGTTTGTGTCCTGTCCAGCGCTTTTTCCTGTTGTTCACTTCCTGTTTTATTTTCTCCCTTTCCTCCCACCGGTGATTCCCTGCCCAGCCCTAATATGATCCACCTGTGTCTCGTTATCGCCAGTCTCCACTCTCCACCTGTGCGTTTAAGCCCTCGTGTTTGTCATGTTCATTTGCAACTTTGTCTTTTCAATGTGCAAGTGTTCCAGCAGTTTTATTGTATGTTCCCAGTGTTTGTTTGTTTTTTTTATCTTTATTACCCTGTTTTCTGGAGTTTTCTGTGTTTTCTGAGAGATTTTGTTTTACTGCAAAGCAGCAGAATGCTTGGGGGCCCTTGATTTAAATGTTGGAAGAAGGCACAGTGCCAGAGGACTGTTGTCCAGACTAATGCTGCAGGCTTATAAAAACATCCATGAAAGCACCTTTGTACTTCACATCATCCGCTTTACCCATTGAGTGAACTGGAGTTTGCCTCTGTGTTGTTGACATCAAGTGTATGTGTCTGTCTCTGTCCGTGAAACGCAGAGTTAATAATAAACAGTAGCAGTTTGAAGAAGTGTGCGGGGGCTGAGAAGGATCATAATTAAACACAATCCTTGTTGCTGAATGTGTTCCACAGAGAGGAGAAATGTGACAGCGAAAGATTCAAGAGAGGAATGACAATGTGAATTTGGGGAGATAAAGATTTCCTAATGATAATGAAGCTGTACATTACTTATGTTGCTTAAATTCCGCCGCGCTGTGTCATCGCCTTGAGTATTCTGGAGCCATTCGGAGCCATGCATGTGAAAGAGAGTATTCTCAGGGTGTGAATAAGTAAAATACGATTGTAAATTTATTGTTGTTATTGTGTTGTTTTTCTGCATTATTTTTTTTCCACTGCTGTGACCACTGATCCAATGTTTACTGTGGGCTGCATAGGAAATTCCATCCATCCATTATCTATACTGCTTATCCTTTAAGGGTCGTTGGGGAGCTGGAGACAATCCCAGCTGAGTTTGGGAGTTGATGGGGTCGCCAGCCTATCAAGCCTAACAAAAGCCAACATACATATGCAAACAACCAGTCGTGCTCACAATCGCACATACAGGCAATTAAAGACTGAAATGAACCTAACCCTGCATGTTTTTGTACAGTGGGAGGAAGCTCGGGTAACCTAAGAAAAAGAACCCACAGAAAGTCCCCTGTCCGACTTGGATTCCAAGAACCACTTTAATCCAAAAGTGTGTTGGGGGGGGTTATGCTTAAGAGAGGAAAGCCTGGGCCGAGATATAACAAATGATATAAAACAAATTATTCACATGCATACTGACATTCAAGGATACAATACCCAGTGTAAATCCTTGAAATGAGAGTCAGCCTGATGCTCAAGCCGGTCAGTATCTACCAAAACCAGTACTTTGGGCAAATCTCCAAAAAGGAAGCTAAGGTGTATCAGTATTGTCCAGAAGACATGGAAATATGATGTAATTCACTGCAGGTTTTCACTATCTGCACCAACTCCTTCCTTCATGGAATCTCAAGGGTAAAGTTAACAAGACAGAGAGCACCTCATATTCTCTGGACCCTTCCCTGCTGAAATATGGATGTAGTAGATTTGAATCACTAATACCTAATAATGCTTTTTTCAATATTTTAGTTATCAAATATATATGAGAAATATAGTGAGAGACGTGCCATTCGTCGAGTGCCTTTCTTTAAAGTCATTTTTTTCAACCTGATTCTTAAGCTATTCAATGGAATGGAGTATAATGGCCCCTTACGGTCCCAACCATCCAACGCAATGAACCTTGCCACAGTCCAGGAAAAGAACCTTTGTCAAGAGTCTTTACAGTCGGCTCTCCAATAAGGGCACGTAATGCCCCGGAAATTGTGTAATTTTCAAGCTCAGTCACTGATTCAAGGAAACCACCATCGATCGAGCCAGTGATTTTTTCAATTGGGGGATCACATACCCCTACAGGTATGTTAGAGTACTGCATGGGGTACGGGAGATTTTTTCAAATGTTAATTAACTAAATCAGTCGTGCATAATTCCTAAACTGATAATGATAGTATATTAACAATTTTATTATTGATGTGATAAACCACATTTTTTATTTTGACTCGCCATAAAACTAATTTCCTTTGAGATTAATCAACTCGTATTTTATTTTATTGTCTCGTCATAATACTTTCAGTGCATTTGTTAGACCATGTACAGAGACGGCGATGCATAATACATTTTAATTAGTAACACAGCTACCCAGCACTTTTGTGTGTTTACGAAAAAAAACTCCTCAGGACACCTTCGATGTTTGACATGTCAGGCTGTAGACACACAACTCACAGAAAACAACCTCAAGACACTACGGAGCAAAAGGGAAAACAAAGGCCGAACTTGTACATTTGAGAAAATGATGACTGAACAGCAACACAAACATAGAAAAAAAACAGACTTAGAGAACATCAAGTAAAGTAAAATGTTGCAGTATGAGAAGGAGATGGGGGAGTGGGGTTGTGAGGGAGATAGAGAGGAAAAACTAACTCCAAAATCAGTCTGGCAATTAAGAGCACTTTGTTAAGGAAGCTCTCAGTGATTAATGGACACACACGCATGCAGGCACACCACAGGAGATGAATGATGGGAATATGCAGATGTATTGCTTCTGCAGAAGCGTCAGATCTTTGCATCCTTTGCATTTGGTCTCGTCAGCTCATTTATAACGTAATCTGAAAAACACAACTCTCGAATTTTATTTATTTAGTGTTTGTTTTTTCAGTTATTTTATTCTCTTAATAAAATAACATTACAATAATATTATTGACCACATTATGTGTTTGCCTCCATGTGTTTTTCAATAATTATCACTCTAAAAAAAATGATGTCAGTATATGAAATGGTAGTTCCCGCTGCGGTGTCTCATTTAACAGGTATACGATGCATTGTTTCTGTGTGCAGTCCCACCTGATAATCTGAGCCGATCGGGTGAAGCAATGTGCAGTGAAATGCTGCACAGACATGCTTGCAACAAGGAACGTGAGAATGGCTTATTTATTCACACAGAACAGCAATTGTCTAACTCCTTCAGTGCATAATGTAAACCAAATTGCAACGCTTCGGTACAAATGATCACTTCTGCACCTCCCTATCGGATATTTCGTGAGAGTTTTCGCGAGACAAGTAAGACACCAAACATAACAGAACACATAGCGCAAGCTGTGTATTGGTGCTGCGCGCGTTTCGTCGCGGTTTCAAAGAGACTGGGGGTGGAGCGGGGATTTTTTTTTTTTGGTTTAGTTGAAGCAAATAGCGAGCCAGTGCAGCTTTCGCCTGTTAAGACGAGCGTGAAATATCATCCGTCGTAACATACTCCACTGGTGCCGCTAAGAGAAAACCCTCGGCGTGTAAATGGAAAAAAACCCTGTGGTGGGAAATAAAGTGCATTCAAAATTCTGCCAACCTACCTTGCTGAGAAGATTGCAGCTCCAAGGTGTAACTATGCTAGCACAGAGCAAGCTCAAGCAGACAACCCCCGAGCTGTAACCCGGGCTTTGCAAAAACTTCTGGGCTATCGAAAGGTAATGTTCTGGTTTTATAAGCCATTATATGATATGGAAGCACCGGTCCTGTGCCTGTCAGTTATGCTGTGACTGGTATAAAGATAATGACTACAAATTAGCTTCGGCAGAATGAGCTGTTCCCTTGGATTGGCGTGGAAATAATGTCCAACTATCGATACTATCGCCAGGATCAGGCTGCGTATCCTCTGATAGCATCTTAGTTTTGATTTTCAAGTTTTGATTGAGTCGCTTTCTGATGCGGCGGTTCAATTACATTTTTTAATGGGAAAATAGATGGAGTCGGAATTGTTCCCGACATTAAAAACCCACGCGCCTGCCACTTTGATTGAAGAATAAAGTCACATTTTCCTCTTCACGTTTTGCCTCTATCTTTTTCATGTTCACGCCACCTGTCCGCATTTCCACATTCATTTTATCTCGACGCTGCTGTTTATTTCCTACCGGCCCTTTGTCAACCATGACAGCTTTTGAAGTGGCAAGCTGAAATGGATGCATGCGCTCAGCACGCCCGACTGATTAATCGCTTCCTCTTTTTTGTCCTGTCGGTAAAGTTTCAGTTACTTTGCAAACATCTCAGTTCATATTGGTCAATACAGCCTTGTTTAATTTTCTTGAAACACACGGGCGCGTGTGTGTGTGTGTGTGTGTATAGAGAGATTTACACCGAAAATAAAGAAAGCAAGAGTGGTAATACCCTTGTGAGACTGCTGTATTTACTGCACTGTTAAGCTGACTTAATTTATCTTATGAAAAACCTGTTACACACGCACACACAACCACACACACATACAGTTAAAAAAAAAAAAAAAAAAAAACAGATGGCCCAGTGAGGGCCTTCTCCCCAGACAGCTCCTCTAATTAGCTCCATTTTAATGAATGGCTTAGTGGAGTTCATTTTACAATGTGTGTTGGAACCACTAATGCATTGTATTTAATAATGTTCTGCCACACACAGACACATGTACACACATGCGCTTAATTCTACAGGACAGAATACATATGTCATAGTACAAATTTGTTTTTTTCAAACAAATCTGAAAGAGGCAACCGCATTACTTCATTTAGATTTCTGGGAAGTAAGAAAAGCTACCCGGCATCTCCAGATTGAGCCTCTATTTTTCTTCCAAAAAAACGTATTTATTAAGATTTATTTTGGATCTTAGTGTATTATGGGTACATTTCCAAGGAACACTGTAGAAGTAGATGAGTGAGAGAGACGTTCATTGCGTTAAGGTAAAGGAGGGAAAGGACAAGAGAGAAAATGAGATGGAGAAGCCGGTGGATAAAGACTGAGTGGAGGGAAAATAAAGACTGAACAAATAAAACTGGGAAGAAAAAAAAAAAGACGAAATCGAGAAGATGAGAGATAGGAAGAGATGGGATGTGCTGGGTCTAGATAAAGTCGGAGGGTGTTGCTCTATACTGAACCAAATTAAGCCAAACTGAACAGACAAGTTGTCAAAGAACAATATTGAGCAAAGAGATGATAGGAGGCAGAGGTAAAATATATTGGATGGGGGGGCAGACAGACACTAAATTGATCAATCATAAAAAGAGAGGAAGAAAAACATGCAGACAGAAAGTCTTTAGGTAAAAGGGGAAATAGGACAACGGCAAAGGAAGTTCTCAGTCCATAAAACTGTATTATAACTCATCTTCAAGTTCCATTCTACAGCCCCTAAAATAAAACAATCAACCAGTGTGACAGAGATAGGGTTTCTCTCCATTTTATCAATATATTACTCTACATATTGTATGGTTTGGGCCTTGTGATGCAAATTGCCTTGAGATAGTGTATGTTGGGATTTGGAAAGAAAAGATTGAAAAAAATAAAAAAAAAAAGATTGATGCAACTTTCAAAACATGCAATCCATGAAACGAGAAGAGGGTAGGATTTACCGTTGAAAAAGAGTGAGAAAGAGAAATGGGGAGATACAAGAGACAATGTATGTGAAAAGGAGAAAGACCCGAAATCCTAAAGTGAAGTTTGTGTTTGTTTACATGAGTTTAAGTGACTCACGTAATCACCTGAACGACCTCATCCAAAAACTTTAGCAACAAACTCTGCAAACTGGGACAAGCGCACCTACTTCACCATTTGCAGTTCTTCGCTTCCGAATGAGTCTTATTGTTTATTTCCATCAGACTTCATTCGACATCTTTCTCTGTGGCATGAATAAGTCATGGATGGGCTCCCAGTTTGCCCAGCAGGGGAGGGAGGCCAGTGCGAAAATGGGTGTACCTCCTGAAATATTGAACAGCCCCCATGTTCAGCAGCTGTTAACCTACATGCCTTGTGTGTATGACACATTATGAGTGTGTGTATTATCTGAATCGTTTGACATTACGGGGACTTCTTCGTCTTAATTCGGCTACACGTTAAGAAGGTAAGGGGCATTCATTTGGCTGGTATATGCACCTTAAGTTCGAGATACCACAAAATCCTAAACACTGAACCTGTCAAGTTGGCGTATGGTTGCTTTTAGGTTTGTTAACATTGTTTTTAAGATCCAAAAGTCTTGTGTGTGTGTGTGTGGGTGGGTGGATGTAGCAATTTAGATCCTCCCAGATCAGGTGTCAATGTCACGAGGAAAAAAAAAAAATGAAAAATGTTTATATTTGTGTAATACAATCCTTATTATATCACATCATTATATATATAATTGACAGTCTCAACACAGTCACACTGGCAGGCAGGTCACGCTGAGCATACAAAAGAGTTGGATGCAGCAATCAGGGGGGGTACAGTGGGATAAAGCTCAGTGCTGATGCCCGGAAAGGGACAAACAAAGACCAGCTGGTTTTCAAATACGCAAGAGGTCGAGAGGAATTTCTTTACAGCTTCAAATTGGTAAAAAAAAAGAAAGAAATCTCCTCGCCTTGGTCATTTAAACAAAAATGTCCAAAGCTAAAACTATGTGAAACATTGTTGCGAAGCAATGTATCTCCTTGAAAGCGGGACAGGCAGCAAGAGAACGGAGAAAAACTCACCAAAGACAGACGGGGGAGAACGGGAGAGGCAAAAACCAATTAAGGAGAAAAAGGCGGGAAGAGAGAGACAGGGAAGAGAAGGAATTGGGTCCATCGCCTTTATTTGTCCGTGTTTGGACGTGGTTGCCGAACTTCTGAAATCCCCTGCAAAGTCAGCGGAGTCTTTCATTCCCCGGGATGGGTAAACATTGGCCCGCGTTCTGTCAGCGCGAACGCTCTAGCCTTCAACCAAAAACTGCCTTTGTTTCTCTCACTCTCCTCATGCCAGCAGCCCATTTTGGGGGCAAGAACGGATAGCACGAGGAGAGCCACAAAAAAAAAAAAGAAAAAAAAAACGTTTGATCATCGTTCTCCACCCATCAGATTGACGAGGAAAAATAAAGGAAGTAGAAGAGGAAAATACAGGCCGCCACGTTCCCGCGACCTCACACGCAACACAAGCGTTCGCTGTATGGACTGCAAACCTTCCTGAATAACTCATATTTCCGGACGCAGTTGTTATATGGCTATGGCTTCTCGCATCGTTACGGTTCTTGTGCAAAGTTGGTGTTTTGGTTTGCGAGCAGGAGATTCTTTTCCATTTTTCTGTTGCTTCGGCGAGTGAGATTTTCTAGCCCCCTCATATGGGAGTTTATCGCCACTCCTCCCCCGGTCCTATCTCCTCGTTCACTCCCCCAGGGTGCCCGCTGGAATCTGCTGCGATTGCCGCTATTGTGTCGGGAAATACAGGCGTAAGCCATTAGCGGGCAAAATTTTGGTTCTCTTTTTCACCACGACACAATGCTGAATCTCTCAGTACACTATGCATATCTTATCTTACTCGGCGGACACAGTCATATTCGTCAAGGCCTTCCCTGTGCTATCTTCAGCGCGCTGGTCGGTTGCCTGCTTCATTTCGTTTGCAGGCCACCAGAGTGCAGGAAATATTGCGGTAAATATTGAGCTGCCGGACCCTCGGGGCAGTTGTTTGTTCATAAAACACAGCCATTTGGCTGCACAAGCTGTTTGGAGAAATTTGCTGGGATTTTTTTTTTTGTTGTGTGTGGAGCAGAAACAAAAAAAATCAATTGACTTTAGATACTATAATGAGGTCAGCTTGTGAACAAATAAGGTCCCCATTCATTGCCCATACGATTATTTTTGACACGAAAGGACAGGTCAAAATGTTTGTGTGGTGCAAACACAACAAAAGAAAAAAAACACACTCTGCTACAGCACTCCTGTAGCTGTGCCAACAAAGTCTTTCCCTGCAGCCCTCTTAGCAGCGTAGGAGATGGCAGAATCAAACAAGAGAGTGATGGAAAGAGCAAAACATGAAAATGACATGAAATATGGAGAAAAAAAAATGGAATAGTAAATTGTTGTTTTTGCCTATACAGCCTCCCGCCTGAAATGTATATGTAAGGTAACTGCTTGGCTCAGATTAATGAACTTGTGACAACCCATATAGTAGAGTGCCGGCAGTTTTATGGTGACTGACACTGATGACACAGTGACGTATTCACGCATCCATCAGATGAAGCACTGACACATTCGGTTTTCTAGTTCAAGGTGGTTTGTGAAATAAACACAGCACGGAGGGGTATCCTAAGCCAGCAAATTACTGTATGGATTCATTGCCACAGAAGGATGTCGGAAATGTGCTTTTCTTTGGAGTCTTACATCAAATAAAGCTTAATTTCATTTAAACATATTTCATATAAATTACATCTTAATGTTGTTTTTGAAAAATAAAGGCAGTCCAGTCCGTGGCTGTAAAACTGGAGGTGGTCCCGCGGCAACATATTCGTTTTTTAAGCTCTCAATTATCCATCAAAGTGTTTTGCTTGTTTATTTTATTCCAGTCATAACATTTTTAAAAACGGACATGAATGGAACGCCACGTTCTTTTTTGCCGCTGACTAATGAGCTGCAGGGCCAACCCATGCACTGACGGCATCACTCAAACGAATGGATTTCAGACTGGTCTATTTCCAGTTGAGAGCACAGAAAAGATGCATGTTCCAGCTCCATTAGCAGAAGCTGTCTGGGGAAAAAGGAAAAAACATGCTCATTGTTTTACTCCTCGGCACAGTTCAACATTCCAGTGGTGTCTCGCAGTAACAATGTTATTTCCACAAAGTTTCACTCATTGCAGCTTTCTTGCTCGGGCTTCAATTGCCATACCGTGGTGATGGACGCAGATTTCGGTAGACCCCGGCCCTGTTAGCCCATCTCTGCATTGTATGACAAACATCATGTGCCTCAGAGAGACCGGAGACTGGAAACTACCGTGACCATGTTATTACACGATTGTTTCGTGAGAGGTCACTGTTCACACATCAGTGGAACGCATTGAAAAGAGGAAACACATTTGTTATACCCTGATAGGCGCTGATACACAGATCCAGCATTAGTCCTCCATTATACCGCCTATCTTGCGAGGGCAATTGGAACTAATCCCAGCTGTAGAGTCAGCCAGGGACGAGTCATCAAACCATCAACCAGGGCTGACAGATAAAGACGAACAAACTAACACCGCAAAAAGGGCGAGTGGCCGGTGAAAAGAGAAGCAGAAACACGTTCAGGAGAAGTGCAGCACGTTGCTTCTTTATAAAAAAAAAAAAAAACATGAGTGTCAAGTGTACCATTTGCATTAGAGGGTTGGCTCACGGTCGCTATTTTTACAAGCAGCTTTCATTAGCTTTGTCCTGCTGGTGTGAATAATGTTATCCGGTCCCTTTTCTACCAGGGTGTGGCCAAAAATAGAGGTCCTGCAACGTAATCAATTACACTGGATCTCTATTTGTACAAGATCTGATAAAATACTCTTGAACCCGGAGCTTAAGGTCTCTGCAGACAAGTAAGGACACAAGTAGCGCACTTTAGATTTTGAAACAGCATATTTTTGTTAACCTGTTACAAAGTGTTGTGTAAACAATTCCATTTATTATTTTTACATTGTGAATTTCACTTTTTCGTATGATTAGCTGTTCCTTTCAAACTGTAATTTAAACCGCACATGGTATTTTCTTCTCTTCGCATAGTAAATTACACCGCTTATATTTTACTTACTTCATTACAGGCCTTTTTCCACTGCATATACTCAAGTCACTGTATATATTGTATCTTCAGTACTATATAAACATATATGTTTTTCTACTCTTGCACAGCCTTAGCTTACATTGTTCTGAACCTGTGTCTTTTGTACTGTTTCACCTCTGCCGCTGCAACACCGCACATTTCCCCACTCTGGGACAATATAGGATTTTCTTATCTTATCTTATGCAGCTGTGGTCACGTTTTTTTTGCTAAGCATCTTCACACGTGGGAGGCAAAACCCTATAAAACATGATATCCAATCCGATTTGGTTACTAGGGAGATGGCGAAGTGAGCCAAACAATAAAAGGGCCATATAAAGATAGCCACAGCAGGAACAAATGCAGTGTGACTGTCTCTCGTGTGACATGCTTTACCAACATGGTATGTTTTCCCTTTTACTTTTAAGTTGAATGTTTTTTCTTGTCAAGTATATTCAATTTATTCAGCACATTAGTTATTGTAACGTTTTGCTGGCAAGTTAACGTTCTGCAGTTTAATCTTAAACGTGCATTTTGTACACAACACAAAAACGTGTGAAGAAGTCAATGGAATTGTTAGGTTGAGTTCAAATGAATATAAAATAGCCGACATAATGCATGTCGTCTATAATCCGTAATTAATCTATAACATACAGTATATACCTAAAATAGTTTGGATATGCAATGTGATAGGGAACAAAAACAGTCTCTAAAACAGTCTTTCTTGTGCTCATTACAACAGGATTTTTAAAAGAAAAGTTACTATAATTCACATTGTCGTGCAATGCTCTCAATTAAAATGTATTACATTTAAAGTAATTGCTTTCGCTGTGCTTCAAATTCTGTTACCAAAAAGGTTGCGGCGAAATCCATTTATGTGATGAATCCAACAACTGTCGTTTTCCGTGAAAAAAATACGGAATATATTTGAATATTTATGACTCTAACCTTTGTCGTCTCCAAAGTAACAGATACTGGGACTCATGAATTCATACATTCAAATATTTCACATCGGTAAAATAAAAACCTTCGGTGATTGATGTACCTTGTAATTAAATCCTTTTCACCACATTTTATGTGTAGTAAAAAATCGAGCCATAGCTAAGCCTGGCTATAATCTGTAATCTTACAAATAGGTAAGTGACGGTCTAACATAGAACAGTCAGTGTTTTGTTGTTCGAGCTGGTTTGGGGAACAATAAGATTAGAAAATAATCTTCATGACATGATTTAAGTTATAAATATGGGCATGTGGGTGGTACCGTGGGTATATTGTCCTTATCCCACCCTGGTGACAACATACTACCTGCATCCAGTTTTCTTTTTACCTCTTCAGTTATTTCAAGGAAACAGGGTTTAATAAATCAATTGAAGTTTATGCATTTCATGAGTGGTTATTGTAAGATAAGGTGTTCTCATTCTGGCCTTCGTCCTCTTATCATTCTCTGATTGAGGCGATGTTTTTGAGTCAGTCTTGACCATGCGCCAAGAGAACCCGAAGCCTCGGTGGCAGCTCCTGTCTAGACGATCCACAGTGGCCTGCTTCCTCATCAGTACGATTGTGCTCTACTCTCTTTTGACACTACAGATCAACGTCAGTCCAGAAGAGTAAGAATCTTTCATAATATTTTATATATTTATATTTTTTTAACAACTCGCAACATCCAGTCTGCAAATGCAGCAAATATGCTGTTCTGATTATCTTGTATAATAAACTTTTGTTAATCTAACAGTAGATCGTTTCCTAAGGTTTAAAGTTCCTTTAAATCCATTGCCTGCCTCATGCTTTTTAAAAACTCGGCACCCACGGCAACACTTGTTGACAGATTAATGATTCACAGTCAAAGACCAGTCATAAAGTTGTTGAATGATGAAATAACTTTACCCAGAGCAATTTTCAGTCAGTTATTGGTTCTGTGTGATCTTAAAATAAGTACCAATATTTTAGTACCATCTTTTATTTAGTCATTTGTACTGTCACAACTGACCAATTTATGGCCTATCCTACCATTAAAAAATCACTCACAATTGCATTTCATATATCAAACATACTGTATTGAGTAAGATAACCATGAGAAACAGCAGTGAAAACATTACATCTCTGAATTAGATTTGATTTAAAAAATAAGAAAAAAAAAAAAGGTTTCTTCGTAGGCGATGCATTATTGGCTCTGAAGGCATTCATGCTAGTAAATAAATGTAAGAGAACATTACACCTTAAATGATAGAAGATGCTTTGGGTCCAAAGGTTCTAAATCATAAAGTCGAGGTTTTGAGGTTAATGACAAATTTGTCACCCTTGTAACATATATACATTATTTACTAAATGTAGAACGCAAAATTGCTCTGGTGAAACTAAACAATTTCCGCTCTTTTTCTAGGCTGCCAGTACCTTTGTCCTGTGCAGTCCCACTAGGTCAACACAGCAACCATTCAACCACTAATGGCTCACAGCAAGACAATATCTGCGTCCCCAAGGTGGACATCATGTTCATGAAGACCCACAAAACTGCAAGCAGCACCTTCCTCAACATCTTGTTCCGCTTTGGAGAGAAGCACAAACTCAAATTTGCCTTCCCCAACAGCAGAAATGATTTCTTTTACCCCTCAGACTTCCAGCACACATACATTCAAGGATTTAAATCTGGAACGTGTTTTAACATCATGTGTAACCACATGCGTTTCAATGCGCCTGAGGTGGCCAAAGTGCTGCCCCATGACACTATTTACATCACGACCCTGAGGGATCCCGCGGAGCTCTTTGAGTCATCTTTTCATTACTTTGGTCATGTTGTTCCACTCACCTGGGGGATACCTGGCGAGGATAAGATGGCCGAGTTCCTGCGGGATCCCAACCTCTACTTCAGCCCTGGTGGATTGAACTCCTTCTATCTGAAGAACCTGCTTTTCTTTGACTTAGGTCAAGACAACACTTTGGATCCAGATGACCCCCAGGTAGAGGAGAACATCAGGCTCATCGCTGAGCGTTTTCACTTGGTCATGCTGGTGGAACACTTTGAGGAATCCCTCATCCTGCTCAAGGACGTCCTCTGCTGGGAAATGGACGACATCCTCTTCTTCAAGCTCAACTCCCGTGCGGAATCCACCGTGTCTAAACTGACTCCCGAGCTGAGGGCAAAGGCCTTGCGGTGGAACGGCATTGACTTGAAGCTTTACAAACATTTTAACCGGACCTTCTGGGAGAGGGTGGATGCCTATGGGAGAGAGCGTATGGCAAAGGACGCCGCAGAGCTCAGGAGGAGGAATGATGAGATGGTGAAGATCTGCATTGACGGTGGTCACTCGGTTGTGGCTGGAAGCATCCACGAGGATGCTTTGCAACCGTGGCAGCCCATCGGAGAAAAGTCCATCGTGGGATACAACTTGCATCAAAATATAGACAAAGCCTACCAGGTGTTGTGCCGAAAGATGTTGACCCCAGAAATTCAATATCTGACAGACTTTGGAGTTAACCTATGGCTCACTCAGCTGTGGGGACGTATACGCAAAGTCATTAACTGGTGATGAGAGACAGGTTTGACACGTGTGCCACCTGCTGGCAAATTATTCTTCATTTATTTGTGCTGCACAATACAAACGTGTCAAGAACTGCCAATACTCTGTGCATATCTGTGTCGGGCGTAATTAAATTGTCGTTTTATATAATATGTCCGACGACCGTGTAAGAAAAGCCTTGATGCCCTTTTAGGTTATCTCGCTTACTTGCTAGCTGATGAGATTGCTAAGTAAAAGCGTCATTGAAATGGAGGAGTGAGTCAATGTTTATGATGATGCTACATATACCTTCTTTTTTTTTTTTAACAAAGTTGCACAGTCATAGCATTAAATAATTTCGCAGGATTTTCAGATTACTAGGTGGGAGACCAGGTATTGTTGTTACATGAGAGAGGGATAAGATAGGTTTTATATGATATTTAGTATGTTCCCTTGCGAGGAAGGTGCAGAATACGAACGCAGAATAATGAAGTATCCGTCCGTGGCGCTCTACGTTCAGATGTAAAATACTGCTTTAGTGTTGAATGAGCATGACATTTTTCACCAGCGCCACCATGCATCACTTCACCCTCTGGTCGGATTTTACAGCAAAGCCCCAATTTTCTTTTGCCGTCATTTCAGCTTTCCCACGGGGGTAACAGATTACCTGACAACATCAGACGGTTGTAATGAATGGGAAAAAAAGATCACACACTCACTTCCACTGTCATTTTTCTATATTCCACTTCAGTCACATTTCAAATACAAATTCTCCTTCCTCCGTTGGGGTATGGAAGAAGTGCTTTTCTATTAAAAGGACAGTAGATGGCGCTGGAGTCCAGGATTAAAGCTGCTCCTGTCCAAGGAGAGGAGGGTGAGTCACTCCACAGACACAGTCCTTCACAGGGATTTTGAAATAATGGAATGATGTAACAGTCACTGACACTGTCCATGCCTGAAGACACTTTAACATTGTCCTTCAAAGACAGGGGACACAATGCCCCCTGCGACTGAAATGGCTCAGAGACTCCAGAGGAAATTAAGAGTGAGGAGAGGACAAATGAAACAGTCCATACATGTCTGTGAGTGGTTGTTAAGTGTCAAGTCATGATACATACGTTGGAGATGGAATATAATATATTTCTTATGAATTTTGTGCAAAATACTGTAACTGACCTGCCTTGATTAGTTGGAACGATGCAGGTTGTGTTCTCATTACTTTTGACTCCCGAATAACACTAACAATAGACCAGATTTTTATGAGAGTACACAATGTGGATGGATCTGTTAGTTACGGATGATCCTTCAGGTCTTCCTGAGACTGAACACAGGGGACTAAATGTTGATGGAAAACGTCAATTTCTCAATTCTCCCAGCCAAAACCATCACACAACAGAATTATTTCTATGCCCAGCTCGTTAGACCAGAAAATCGCCACCACTGCTTAATCTGACTTTCTCAAAGAAGCTAATATATATAATATATATAATATAATATAATATATATATTTTTTATTTTGTCTGTTCTAAGTCTGATTGATTATAATTTCACCCATAACAGTAGTAATAATCACTAGTGTATATTTTCATTCCCTATGGCACTTTCTTATCCCATGCTTTTAAGAAAATTACATGGTACAATTAAATCCAAAACCAAACAACCGTCAAAGCTGAATTTTTTGACCCAGGGATGGCGCAGGATAGCCAGGCAGTGGTGATCAGCTGTCCCCATCCTCATCCCTTTCCTCCCCCCAGCCTCCCTTCATCCCCTCTTTTCTCACGTGGATGCAGCGAGAGCAACATGAGGAGGAATGAAAAAGAGGCTTATCTGTTCTCGACTGGGGCAGCTGTACCCTCTTTCTCTCCACCCTTCTTTTACCTCTTTACACCAAGCCTTACACCAAGAGAAATATAAAGCTATATTGACTTATTGACTATTGAAAGTGTATACAATTTGAAACCTTCAAGCTAACTGTCAGGACACACTGCTTTTTTGGATAATCTCATTATCCAAACATTAAATAAAAGACACACTTGGTTGAAACTGAACAGTGAATTTGTTTATGATCATTTTTGAACTTTGTGCAGATTAAACAACAAACTATACAATGTTCATTTGCGAGCACTAGAGTTGCTGGTATGCCCCCCACACCAAATCTAAAGGGTTGTTAAACTAGTGTTTCAAAGTTCAAATATGTCATTGCTCTCTCAGGACAATTAACATCCAAGTAAGAATGCAGCCTCCCCTCCAGTCAAGAGGATCATAGTGTCATTCATTTCACTCCCTTCTCTATGAACCATCTCTCTTTCACACAGTATTAAATCCTTAACACTGCCCAAAATAACCACGGCTGCTCGTATGGGAACAACAGCAGAGCTTAGCTATTCAAATCTTTCTTTATCTATCTCTCTCTCTCTATGTGTGTGTGTGTGTGTGTGTGCATGCATAACTCGCACGGGACACAAAATAGTGCTTAATCAGCAGAGTGAAACAGAGAGGTCCTGACAGGAAGACAGAAACACAACCGCAGAAGCAGAGAGAGAAAAAGAAAAGTATGGGAAAACGATTACACATGGTGGGTCAAGAGAGAAAAAGATAACGCACACATATACGCACACATACTTTCACGGCCACTGGACCAACGCAATAGCACGGCATTACATCTTTTCAAACTCACACCAAAGAATTGTAAAATGGCCGAAAGTTGTGAGATAAATGGTGGAAGGGAAGTATTCAAAAACGCAGCAGGGACATGGGAGGCCCAGATAAACTCTGTTCATTGAGACAGCAAGGCCTGTTGTACCTACATGATAAGCACTTGTTTTCATGCATTTTAATGTTTTGGAATTGGCTAAAAAAAAATCATAAGCTACATGACCTACATGGTTGACCAAATGGATGTAAGGTCACACAGAGCAAAGCCTTTGTTTTTAACTTTAATTTTGAAGTATCTGTCCTACTAAAAACCTGCTAAGTAGATCTGTGCTATTCCAGGGTTTCCAAAAACAGAGGAAGACTTAAAAAAATCCGACTGAGAGAGGAACAGCAGACAGCCAAATAAAGAAGGGGAATAGACAGAGGTCAGTGTGGCTGCCAGCTGTTAGAAATGAATGGACCGTTCTATACAACAGAGTGGTGACAGATGGCTGGTCAGCACACTGTTACACACACTCACACCGAGTACATTTAAAAAAAAAGCTGTTGAGGACACTCACCGAAAAAACACAGTCTAATGGTTTGTTTGCAATCCTTTGTTTTAAAACACAAAGGCAATACATTGATCCATCAAGGAAATCCAACCACAAAAAACACATACACACGTAATTTGAAAGTCAATATCAAAATATGTAGTGCAAAATACTGACGGGGAAAATGTTTTGGCTATATGGGTATTTACGCCATTTATCAGCCAGTTGTCACAGCTGCTATACAGTGTCTACGCACACGCGCACACACACACGGAAGAACTCCAACTCTCTCAAACACGCACTATGATGTAACTGATGACCTGGCATGCCCTCAAACACTGGATGCTCCATCTTTATACGCACCGAGCTGTATTCAAGCATACAATGGGGCGATGCCGTTAAAATAAATATAGAAAATGATCAATCATGTTTCCATAAAGTTTGACCACATGCACATGCCATACCTTTCTTTTTGCTGTCACTTTTATGTTTAAATCTTTATCTTATGTATGTCAGGGTGGGCTTCCAACGATATGGTTTTTTGGAAATTGGCTCCTTTTTGCACCAACTTCACATTTGGCTGGCTGCTTCAGACAATGTCCGTACCACAGTATAGCATCATATTGACCCATTCATCTCTTTCATCCGGCTTTTACAGTGACACGTTCAATTTAAGTTCTGAATTGGACTTTGGTTGTAGAGAAGGGCTTTTGAATGACCGGGCTCAAATTGCAGAACAGGGACAGATGAAGTGTTTTTGTTGCTGTGTCGTAAAAGCTGCAACTGATCTGAGGCAGGGTTGGCAAAGGCTCTGCTGGGCTCAGAATAGCTGATGGCGGAGCAAACAGCGAACTGCCTAACCAGGGACTGCGCTGGACGTGACGGGCCGCTGCCAAGGGCTTGGCGATTAACCTGAAGTCAAGGCAAACAGAGCCTCAGACCGGAACAAACAGGCAGAAAAAAACAAAGCCATTAAGTGCAGTGAGGCTCACATTCAATGGTATTCATCAGAACTGTCTAAATGCCCATGTTGACTATCTCTCTGCGTGAGAAAATCTTTAACCCAACTTACATGTTTGGGAACAGTGCTCACTGAGGCTTGTCACTGAGCAGACAGACTTTGACTCATTATTGAGAGAAGGAGTGTGTTTGCTGATGTGAACACTGCACACCTTGGAGACTCTTTGATCAAGCCAGAAATGCATGTAAACACACACACACACACACGTATATATTCAAGTGTATTTTCAATGAGTCCATGAGTCATATCTGCTACTAGATGCAGGCAAAAGAAAGCAGCCTGAGGGTGAGACAGGGAGCATTCATGTGTTCCTCTGAGTTCACAGGAATCAGAAGCAAATTGTTGTTGTTGTTGTTGTTTTTAAATGTGGTCACAGGTCACTGCTCAACACATAATGTGTCTGCTCTTGATGTGGATTACGGCTTTGTGTAAATGATGAGAGTAAACTAAATATATTTCCAGTGAAATGTCTGGAGCACATTGTGTCACATTTAACAGTGTCAGGAACAGAAGTGGCGCATTCATTTAATCAGCTGTGAAACTCATTGTTTTTCTGTGTTTGTACACAAAAATAAATGTGGGTGTGAGTAATGCCTGAGTAATGTGATCTGCTATCGGTGTTAAATTCAAAGTCACCCATGAAAAGGAGAATGCACGGAAGAGAACATGCCGAACATCCCAGAGCAGAGGACGGACATCAGGCCCAGCCAAGGGCAGGTTTCTTTAAGCAGCTGAGTTTATAGATAGATAGATGAACCCTTTATTGATCCCCGTAGGGAAATTCAGGTTTATGGGAGGTGTAGTGGAGACATGGGCCTGTTACCTTTCTTATTCCATTCATTCTTCTTCATTGAAACTAACTGGAGCCTATTAGTACCGATAATTCAGTTCAATTACACTTTGTCGAGACAGAGATTCAGGTGTGTTACGGTATTGGACGTTAATGCGATTTAATCAGATTTCATGCAGGTCTTCCTGGAGCCACAGAAAATATATACTATACTTTTGACATAAGAAGTATGACTACACAAGGCCAGCAGATATAGTTTGGGCTAAGCCATTGTCAAGGTGTTTTTTAAAATAAACTGCTCCCAAGGTCAGGAATTAACTTTTTATGTTGAATATTAATACTGAAGCGCTTCAACAGTTCACTAACGCAGTGTAAATTTGTGCAAATTTGCACAAGGAGGAGACTCTCTCTTTCTGTCTATCTGTAAATGGTGCATGTTTGCACACACCATTTATAGATGTGAACGCTGAACTATTGAATGTAAAAAGGTCCCATTTAGAAATGTAAAATTGAACAGTACACACATTACGGGAATTAGTTAGGGTCATGACTTGTAAAAATGTATTCTCAGAAAAGTCCAGCAACAATGGCTTCGTTCACACACTGTGTATAAGTAGGACACATTCACAGGAGCCAACACAAAGTCATTACAGTTACAAGGGAAATCTATATTCAGTATGTGTTTGGTGCAATTAAACACTATTGTGACAAGGTTGTGTACTATATACGGACACTACACCCCCTTCTGTCATTAATTGATGGAAATTAATTTTCAAATTGTTGTACAAACTGCTATCTCCAGAAACCATACACTTGAACTGATGCAAAAAGAAAAGTGAAATGCACAATTGAATCTGTACTGTATATGTAGAATATTATCACAGGTCACAGATAAACAGTGTCACGGCTTACTTTTGTTCGTGTCTAATACATTCTCTATAAATCATATACACCTGCAGATAAAATCTTAGCTGCAACCCACCATGATTTGAGACATTATGACATCACCGACTGGAGTTGACCAGATTTGTCTCAGATTCATCAAGCAAACAAAAGAAATATTCTCTATTCACTAGAATATAGTATTATCTATAAATACGGCAACCTACATGACACAGTTACAAAAATGCTTTCATCATTCAAGTCAACGCTAACGAACATAGTGTCTCTTTAAAGCTGTATGCTACATTTTTGGGGGATCACATCTTTTCCAATCATCCGACAATCATTCGCTGATCAGCTTCGTCTCTTCCACATTTCTGCTTAGTAACCACTTCCAGTGGCTGTGTGGCCTTCACTGTTCTCCTCCGCCGCTCTCATCCAGCCAGTGACATCATTCCCCTTTCACCCAGTTCTCTGACGGCTGCAGCGCGAGGTAACCAGCGGTCAAACCGCGATGCGTTCACGGCCTCCCGTACGAATCCTACATCCCGGTTTGAACTGGTCTGCTTCCTGTCAGAATGACTAATAATGATAAAGACGTGACGCGTGGCAAAATCATTCATAGTGGGAGTCAGTACACGACACGAATAAAGGCACACAGAGGGAGGTCATCTGTGAATTGCTCTGTAATACGCAGGTATACTGGGATACGCAAAGCCATACATATAAACACATGTTTACATGGGTTGTCATTAGAAAACTCATGTATGTATCTCTTTAGCTATGTACTTTTTATGTTTTTAATTTATTTTAAATGATTTTAATACTTGATAATAATGACTGATGATAACTATCTTTATATAAATAAGATAGATATTTCTTTAAATGTGAATAAGAAAACTGAGGCTTTTGTGTATGTCTATGGCTGGCGACTGTGCGAAGAGGGATATGCATTAAATCAAATACCCCATTGACAAACCTTGTAAATCCCTGATATATTGGTACCTGGCTGATTGATTAACAGTATTTTGCTGATTTACTGATCGCCGTTTACTACAGTGGCCGTATTTTCGACAGCACCTGAAGGCCACACAAGTGTCGACGTTGCAGGCAGGGGTAGAGCGAGTCATCTCGGTGTTTATCTAACACACAATTCCTTGAGGCGGGGTTTATGTGTTTGAGTATGTCAAGTATCACAAGGTTAATTCATTTACTTTACCTTTTATGTGTGTGTGTGTGATCCCGAGCTCCATTACCTCCCCCGTGGGTTTATTGTGACATACATACATCTATGTTTTGTTTTTGTTTTGTTTTTTAACAGACGCATTTTTAGGACGATCGTTTAGTATTTTTCATTAAAGCAAACCGATGTGACACACTTTTTGCAGAGCAGAGTTAATTATAGGCAATCTGCACACCACCCCCGCCTCCACGGCTTCCCATCATCCTTCTCTGTGCCGGGGTTACTATCGGCCACATCTCCCCTCCTCCTTCCTCCTGTGTGCTGGGGGTTACTGTCGGACAAACCAGCCATCCTCATCGTCCTCCTCCTCCTCTTCATCTCATCCCACTTGTTAGTTGTCGCATCGTGGTGTGTTTTGTTTTTGTTTTGTCCACCGCAGTGTTGTTGTTGTTGTTGTTGTTCTTATTGTTGTTGTTGTGCTGCTCGGTGAACAGTGACTTGTGTCGCTGCTTTCCTGCACGGAAACACATACACGTAAAGATTTAGAAGCTCGTTTCTCTGTTGTAGTTTTTGTCCGGGATAAATATCGGTCAGCGTGAAAATGTTTTTTCAGCTGAATTAGGCACGTGAATCAACAGACTGGCGCATTTCCGTGCGACACGTTTTTTTTTTAGTTTTTTTTTTCCAACACAGCAAAGACCCAGATTGGCTTGGATGCCCTGTTTTACCCATTGCCCTGATTTCCCTTGAATGTACATAGAGACGTCCCTCAATTAAAAAGCTGTACTTTTTTCAATTCTCCAGGTATATGTGATTCGTTCCTGTGGGTCATTCAAACTAAATGAGGAAAATGGTCCAGAAGTTGTCCTCAAAATGGAAGACAGACCAGATGCTACGTATCGTATTTAAACACTGAGAGCATGTTCCACATCATGCTTCGCTTTGTTTTCTTTTTGTGCATCACACCTCTTTAATTGTTTTCATTATTCAAAGATAAATGAGTGCATTGTCTTTGAGTGCACCGTGTCAAATGTTTGCACTCTTTTGTTCAGTGTCTGTATTTATGTGCAACTTGTATATTGAATACTCTCAATTATCCCTTTATAGTTATGTACTATTATAACATAATCTCCCACTGTTCATTCCTATATAAACTCTGAAACATTGCTAATGGAATGACCATGCCTGGATAACTAGCACATAATATGTAGTTAAAAAAAATACAACATTTTTTAAAACATTTTTTTTATTTTTTAGTTTGAATGTTTTAACCTTAAAATGTGATGATTACCCTTTTGGTGGATTTTTCACATTTTATCTGATTGAATTAGATCAACGTAAAGTTGTTTTATTTTACAATGTTTAAAAAAAAAGGAGCTCTACTCTTGATTCATTGTTGACCTATTAGCCCCTTGATCCAATTACCATGAAGTCCACATTCTTCATGTTTGCAAACCAGCTAAATCAATCAATCAAGTGTGATATACCAAATGTGCTACTCAAATAGTTTTTCCCACGTTTCTTTTTCTTTAGTTTCTTTATTAGTTAAAGGACCTGCTCTTATCTTCATGAAACATGCAGCCTAGCTGAGTGAACACGCGATTGTGTGAACTGTCATGAGAGAAGCATACGTTTTGTAGCTCGTCATTCTCATTGTCAAATCCTTGCAGCAGCTACCTACAGAAAAAAGTGCTTCATCATCTTACGGGTGATCCCATCAGCAGTGAGTGTCTAAGCTAACTCATGCTGCGACAGCCATAACAAGCCATTGTTCTCCAGCCAGTGGGAATAAATGCACCCGACAGTTGTTGGTCGCAGTAAAATTGACCGCTGAACGGTCTACAAACCAAGATGTATATTTGTCCATCTCAACACTTCTTACTTGATAGCCGTGTATTTTCCTACAGAATAATCTGAAGAGAAATGATTTCCGTTGAATTCATTCTCTGCTTCCAACTTTTATCCCAGAAAGGGCAAACGTAAAAAACCTAGTGCATGTGCAGAATTTGTTGTGGGATTGTTGGTCATTTTCTGTCTTGCCATTTCATTTCCTCAATGTTTGGAACAAGACAATGGCTGCCTGTCAGCTCTTATTCTATCAGGCCACTACACTGTGGCTGAGGGTAACCTCTGACCTTCAGGAAGGACAGGATGTGACAGGAGAAAGAACTGTTCTTCAGAATTAATGAATCAGTGCATTGTTATGATTTTGTTATTTATTGTATTTTTTTTTTCAAACATGCAGTATTTATGGAATGATAGCAGGTTTTTGTACGAGTAAGAGTAAATATATTTTGGGGGTTAAATATAAATATAATTTTTGGGAGTTATGAAGACTGCACGGTCTTAATGATGTTGAATGGATGCTCTGGAGGAGGGGTCGGCCACCCGGTGACCTTTCTAACACACCTGTGTGTGAACTGATCGGCAATGGGAAGGAGAGTGACACATGCACAAAAATGAGACCATTTTCAATTGAGACTGCGAAAAGAAACATAAGGTTAGGATAGGTTAGGGAAAGGCAGCCCATCAGTGGAATACTGTCAGAATAGTAGACACACGGGAATGATTTAATTCAACAATACATTTTTTGGTATCTTCTCTAGATCTACAGATATCTAGAGAAGTGGAAAATGGGTAAATGAATCACGTGGCTGTCCACCGTCTTTAAGTTGATTGCACCCATAGGCAAAGAGAGCTGAGCAGCGGGCGGCAGACTAAGCTTGATAATCACTGCCAGATGGGTTGTGATGTTCTTTGTATATTAGTAAGCCAGGATGGTACACTACCTGTATAGTTCCTCCCAAACAATTGAAAGATATAGACAAAAGTACAGAAAGAGTTTGGGGGGGAAAGTCTGCCCTCAGCACACAGGATTTAGAAAGAGTCAAAGTCTAGAAGTTAACGGTGAAAGCGTTTTTTGGACATCCACGTTTTTGGAAAGGTGGTTTATCTTTTACAGTATGCAGGGTAGTGTCAAAACATGCTGGGTGTAACATGGTGTTAAGGCGTATGACATGCAGCAATATGTTAGAATGAAGTTTTTCAACCCGATGAATGGAGCATTGTTGGCGTATGTGAAACATCACATCTATGACAGGCTGCAGGCATTTGAGTTCAAAACATAGAGAGATAGATAAATAGTCATGTGGTGCCTTTTGCTCCTGACCCTCAATTTGTTGTCATACCCTGGAAATTCAATGTCACACAAACCAGCCAGAGACTGGTGTGCGTTGCCATCTTTGGTGCTTACCGTTGCTGCTGGACAATGATGAAAAAAAGGCAAAAGTAACTTGTTGAATGTTGAGGACTGTAACAGCAGGTATAGAAACTGTGTTTTGCTGCTGCTGTTGGTTGTGTTAACAGTTCCAATAAATAATCATTTGAGTAAAGCTGCTGATCAGCCTAATAATGGGCCGTGTCACAAAGAGGCAAAAGTTGTTTCAAAGTGATGTCAAAAACATGACAATGTGTTTAGTGAACTTAGGTGGCCTGTCGCCACATCATCCCATTCAACACATCTGGGGAAAAAAAGTGTGATGTAATAATTTAAACATGGAACACAATCAATATATTGTAGTCCCATGCTACGTAGACAAAATGGGGCCTTACCCAGGATCAATATGGTGTCCCTAATAAAGTGCTGAGTGAGTGTATTGTGCATTGTTGCAAGCATCACTGCACATGGCCTGCTGAGTCTTGGTTTGATGGATGAAAGCCATGAGTGCAAATGAAGCAATGGCAAGCGAACATGCGCCCGTCCATTCTCTAAGCAGCTTATCTCGTTCAGGGTCATGGAGGGCTGAGGCCTATTCCAGCGAGACGCAGGGTACACCAAGGGTGCCAATCTGTCACAGAGACATCCACAGCCCTTTTAAGGAGGAATAATCTGGCCAGAGATTTTTAGGAATGTGTCATTTGATTCCGGAAATTGTTTGGAGAGACAAGAATAATGGACTGTTAAAGTTTTGAAAAGATAGAATTAGTTCTGCAAATTACCCTGCTGGTGGCCCATTTCATTCATAGTGTTGTCATTTCTATTCTGTCTTGAGATTGGTTAGACCACCACTAAAGATTTTAGAAGATGCCGACCAAATAGTAAGGAGATAATGTGACATAACATATTAATGGCTAGTAGATAATACATTAGGCAAAGTAACATTGCCTGTTGAGTGTTTTCTGCACTGAAATATTGTTGTGTCAACCATCCTTCCCCTCTCTCACCTGTAACTCCACACTGATGATTCCCAATCAGACCCACAACGACCTGCACCAACACCGACAACAACACCTGGTCTGTAGAAAGAGCTTAAAAACACCTGTACCACCACCTGAACAACAGGCTGTTGGCGTGGAGGCTGCTGCAGTTTGTGTGGCCTGTCCGTTTGTTATGTTTCGTATTGTCTTGATTCTGTGCACAACATTTTGGCTTTGTTCAATGGACAGATGTGATATTTTAGTTGATTTATAGTAAATGGGTTGTGTGCTGGTCACCCTAACAGGGCAACAGAACAGTGGGGCGTAACAAATACAGTGACAATGAAGTTGTCTTGAATGTTTGCATAGATAGCCTAATACAGTTTTAGGCAGGCGAATGCGGGTTTAGCACTAGTTTTAATATCAATTTGGCAATTTAGCAATTTGGTGTATTTCTATCAATGGCCAGCGCCGTGATTGATGAGAAGATGAGGTGTCTCTGGCCCTTTAAGACATGTTTTGACGATGCACGTGCTGGCCTTTTATGGGATCAGCATCTCAAACACCCACAGATGCACACACACACACGCAGACGCACACACAGTGACCGTTAGTTACCTCTGCTGCTCCGCATCGAGGCGCTATAAAAACCTGCGAGAGACAAAAACACTGCTCCGTCAGACTCAGAGACACACGAGGACGGGGGAAGACAATTTATCAGTTTTTTTCTCCCTGGAGGACGGATTTCACTATATGAGAGTAAGGAGTGGATATTCACGACGTTCAGGACAGAGGGTCGGTGAGTTTCGAGCTTTGTTTTGACTTTTTTATTTTTTCGGTGATTTTTGAGTTTCTTTGTTGAAGCAACAAAGAGATGTAATGTGCCACCGTGTCGCCCTAAACATATTCTGTTAGGTAATATCTTGCTAGCTAAATGTGTTGGGTTATTTAAACACACATAAACTGTATTTAGGTCTTGAATATACATTTCATTCGGATCATTATGATGAGTTTTTCCCAGATTTACCGTTGCAAAGTTAAAAGCACATTCTTATCTGATGAATGTACGTTTTGTATTCAGACAAATGCTGTTGTCCGTATAAAATGTCAACAAATGTCCTCGCTGGTTGTTGCTCTTTTTCACATGTATGTGTTAGTATCCTCTTCGACCGTCTGCGAGTTCGCTTGACGACAAGGCTGCCGTAGTTTGCATGTGACTTCCGGTTAGATATCCTAAAAAATAAAAGCCCCTATGCTGCATCGACTTTGCGTTATATACACGATCAACTCAAAACATAAAAATTAAAGCGTAGATGAGATGTAATGTAATTTCTCTTTTGCACCCTATACTTTATGTTCACACACTCCACATTTATTAAAGTCACAGGATATCTTATTTAAGCCACCTGCTAAGGTGTTTTCTCAAATCTCCCTCTATTAACGTTTAATGCTGAAGGTTCATTCGTCGTACTTTTGGATTGATTTCGTCGGACTTGATGCTGCAGTGGCTCAGCATCTGAGGCTGAGTGACCGACAGTAACCTGTTTTCAGTGAAACAATGAAACACACGCGCAGAAGTCAGTCATTCAGTTAGACGATTAATTTTTGCTATAATTTTGATAATATTCCGCAACGTAGACTATTTCCCTTGATATATGTTAGTTTCAGCCTGTTTATTCCTCTTAGTTTTGTTTCTCACGTCTTGTGTTTCTCATGCGCAAGAGCAGCTCTGTTATGTGTTGTTGTTTTAAGTCTTTTATTTTTATTAATATGCGTGTGTGCAGAAGTCGATAAGCGTCTGCTGCCTGTTTTCATACATGCTTCGAGGGAGTAAAAATGTCTCTTTCGTGTAAAAACGGCGATGATCGTATATCGCCCTTTTTCTTACGTCAAAACGAATTATCGTTGAATTCGTGTTGCCATGTGAATTGCCTGCCAAGTGTGATCAGAAAACAATGGAGACGAGAAAAAATAACCAGTGAAGCTGCTGTTGCACGTGAGCGAGGTGTGATGGTAAACAAGTATGAAAATGAAGTATCCAGCGTTTTCCACTAGAGGCGCCCTGGCTCTGCACCATTTCCAGCAAACAAATCCTGATATGTATATACGACATCTTTTCACCAGTGCTTTTTTTAATTGATGGAGATGGACTCAAAGCAGAGGACAATAACAAGAAACTGTAGAACCACACTGATTTAAAAAAAAAAAAAAAAGAGATGATGAAAAACATCAAGCCCCCAAAGAAAACATTTCCTTTCACTGATTAAATCTGGTTGCCATGAATTAGAATATAACAAGGGAAGAAGAAATAGAAAATGCCCTCAGTGTATGTCAAATGTGGCGTAGGTGTAAACTAGAGACTAAACATACTATCCGCCCGCACAGTCCATTTACAGACCACAATATGGGAATGTAGGTGGTGTTTTTTTTCACCCTCTTATGTATGTCAGAGTGGTGGAATACCTTCAGAGGAAAAAAACAGCATCTCTATATTATCAAGGAAGATGTTAAAGGCAAGATTGTGCCTATTGCTTTTATTTTATTCTCTCAAAATAGGACAAAGGGGTCAACTTCAAGTTGCCTGACAGGGTTGGGATGTTGCTTATTCATTGAAATATATTAGTTTTGTATTATTTGTTTTTTGATCATGTGTCTCTCCATTATTTCATGCCAGCTATTTTACATTGTTTCTCAATGAAATAGATACATGCTGGCTATGCCCCGAGCACATTCGTTAAACAGAGTGACTCGAAGAGAAAACAAATGTACCCGTAGAGCAGATACTGTACATTGGTCACTTTGGTGTTTGTTGATACCAAAGTCCCTGTTGGTTTTTTTATTGCAACATGTTATACATTCCAGTGGAGTTAACTAATCTGGTGAGTTGCGCAGTACTGGGAAGTGTTGTTTGATGCACCTCAGTTACTGGTACTAAAAGTTAAATATGGTTAATCTGTGAGCGTAATTTATTTTGTATTGACCATTGTGTCCTTTTGGTCAGTGGTCTACATTCTGGCAGTGATGTTATAAATTACATTCACCCTGCAAGTGAAGGGAGCAGGGGGAAGTGATGCTATGATTGTATTAGATAAAATGTTGTGGTGTAAAAGCATACAAAATGGGTTTAATTATTCGATAAGGCAGGGGCGTGAATGTACGTTATTGACCTTGTCAATGTTGTGTTGTTCTACTCTCTACAACAACAACTAGTCTGCTATATGTTTTTCTAAACAGACATTTAACATGAAAAAATGGCTTTCATTAGTTATTTGTCAAGATTTCCAAGTCTCCAATAAACTTCACACACAAAAGAGACAATATTAGAAGGTGTGATCCAATCCATAGCCAATTAAATTAAATGTTCTTTGTAAGATGACTTCTCTGCTTAAATCAAATATTTCCATCATGTGCTGCAAGCCACAATGACCTTAATGTGTGAGTGCCTCATTCTTGACTCTTCGACCTCTCTGTAAACGTATAAATTAGGATAACGCCATGTTTCTACGTTTACTAGCGAGTCAACAAAGTAATGTTTATGTCCCAAAAGAAGTACAACTGTGGTGTGTATTGTGTTGCTTGCTTTGGTCATCTTTGCTGAATTTGTTGAGATATGGACTTGGTGGGCTGATGAGAGCATGTTGTATCAAACAAGACTGAAGACAAATCCAAGGACATTTTAATCTGCAAACAGAAAATGAGCACTGGAAAACTAATGTTTTCGTCCCGGGTGAGTCACATGCCATTAAAGAAAAGAAAAGGGGGATACGCATCAAAGAGAACACAGAGTCTGATTAAGCAAGTGTGAAACTGTCGATCTGTTAATCAAAGCACTTTGATTAAACCCACAACTGCTGTTCAATCAGTGGGTTGTTATCTTTGAATCGAACTATAAAGACGACGTGGGTTAAAAGTGATACTTCATCAGCATTGACGTCACATGCAGCACTTCGTCTTTTGCATAAGATGTAAATGCTGGGGGGGGGGGGGGCAATTGTGACAATGAAAGGATAAGACCATCAACTTTCACCACAGGAAAACTTCCCACCATCCTCCCTGTTGAACTGTAGCTTGACCTTTGGACATGGAGTGGGCTTTGGTCTGCAGGGGTTAGAAACCTTCCTCAGACAGTTGAACTCACTGGCTGTGGGTTGCTGTGCTGTGTGCGGGTCTGAGTTTCAGAGTGAAACCGTTTTTCTTCAGTAGATTTATCTTTTGGGTTGTTCTTGACAGTTGAGTCTTCGTTATTTTTTATTGGTTCCTTTGGTTTCTGAGAATCTCGCTATAAGCAGCCAGGTAACGCTGGTCATATTTCCCTCTTGCTTCTTTTCCTAAATGGCTTTTACTTTATCACGTGGTCTTGTTCCACAGAATGTGGAAAAGGGCCATTTGTTAATGTGGTGAATATTAGTTTTTCCAGTTCTCTTTCTCCAAGTGATTGACCCTCTCCGTTTCTCTCTCTGGGTTCACAGTGAGGAGCAGGAGCATACTCGGTGAGGCTGGGAAGACAGCAACATGGCCGTCTCCACTCAACTGGGTTTACTGCTTTGGAAAAACTTCACCTACCGACGGAGGCAGACCGTAAGTTGTAAATTACACATGAAATGATATATCTTGTTTATTATTTCATATTTGATTGTGTGAGTGTTTATTTATTGATTTTATTATTATGGTTTTCACCTTTTAATCGCGTGTTCAGTATTGAATATTATATATATATATATATATATATATATATATATATATATACACCATAGCCTATACCGTTTAAAGTAACAGTAAATTCCACTTTTTCCGTGTGTCATAAAGGAACGTCCTTGACACTTTCAAACAGCAAAATGGGAGGGTTCCCTTTTCAATTTGCATTTATGTCTACCTGTGAATACTTTCTCATTCACATTGACTGTGGGTTGATTTTGAATCAGATATGATTTTTTTCCAATACCACATGACCAGTCATAAAGACATTACAAAGGATTTCTAAATGTTAATTCTTTTCCTCACATGCATGCATCCAATGCGTGTACACAAGAGTAGAAATGATCCAATTCTCCACTGGGCCACTTGGCCTGAAAAGTTCTACAGTTTATGGGATAACTGTGAGTCATTCAAATTGTGATGATGGCACATTTGCGTGTCTGATCCAGTATCCAGTTATTGTTTTGTGTCAGTTCATGCCCACACAGTCCCGTAAAACGAATGCAGCTCTAAGCTGTAGCACAGTACTTCTCTATTTGCGAGGAGGCTCATATGCATACAATCAGTCCATTTGTCCATCAAACCTTTCCTCTGTGGCTGCTTGACTTTGAGTCCAATGATCTCCCAACAAAGAGCTCCAGTGCATTCTATGAGACAGTGGGTCTTGTCCCTTCTCTACATGGCTGCCATGCTGGTTAAGGCTTGGACACAGGCAGCTGGAGTAGACGGGCCATATGGAGCAGATGGACAAACACACAGTCCTCTAAAGCCTGCAGACCTCTATGTCTCGCTGTACCCCCTCTAATTAACCCATATACTTTACCCAGACTCATGGTAGGATTATTGTTTTAAAAGGACAACAGCTCCACACACACACACACACACGCGCGCGCGCTCAAGCAGAACAGAGCTCGAGATTATTCTTTTTTCTGTTGAAGCAGTAGAGACCAGGTTAAAAGGGGAACAAGAACAAAAACTGTAAAGCACAATAATCTTTTTTAATTTTTTTCAAAATGCTCGATTTGTGACTCGTCTATGTCCACGTGTTTTATGTCCCAAGTTTTTGGAATCCTACTTTCTGTTGCTTCATTTAAACATTTGTCCTCCTTTCTTAGATCCAACTGCTGATTGAGATCGTCTGGCCCCTGTTTATCTTCTTCATCCTGATCTCGGTCAGGATGCATTATCCGCCCTACGAGCAACATGAATGTAAGAGATGGCCTTTCCACCCTCTTTTTTTTTCCCCTCTCAAAAACATTTACTTTTATTATATCTGCCCAAATACTTATACTACTGATGATTATCAGTCTCATTTAATTGTTCTAATACATCTTTTCGTAGATAAAGCATTTCGTTTCTTGGTAAAATCAATACAATATCCAAGGTTTCCATGTTATTGTCCCAGTAGTATCTATTGGATTTGTCAATATTTGCTTTCACTGTGTGAGCATGTGATATGACCTTCTGCTCCTAAAAAGGAAATATGTCATTTGTCACTCGAGCAGTTTCCCAACTTTTGACCACCTTTGACCAACTCAATGACACCATGTTCAGGGTTTGTATTAACATATGTCCTAAAAGAGATCCAATCAGAAATGGATGGCACTGTTCACACGTGGCATTAAAACATGTCTGAGTGTGACCACTTGTATGTGATATCCAGGTCACCGCTTAATGTGCAAATACACACAGAATTCATTTCTGTTCGGTTATTACTAGATTAATTTTAAAACCAGTCCGACTGTACAGTCATGACCATTGTCATGGGGTTTTTGTATGTTTGTATATCTCTGCGCAGTGAAAGGTAGGTACAGTGTGGACTCAGGAGACTGAGTCAATACGCTACGTGCAGCCAGACAATTTAATAAAACGTGGAACGTGACCAGGGTCTCTGGTATTCAGTTAACATTTTTTAACGGGCAACAGTTACTCAGTTTCCCAAGAGAAATTCCATCAGGGCTGTTAAGAAGTGTCATTTGGAACTAAAGCACCAACACCTAATTACAGTGGATCCCTTTTCAGTTTGAACCCTGTTCACCTGGTGAATAGCAAAGGAGTATTTAACCTCCTAACCCCCTAGCCGCTTTATGTGCTTATCTTTATATAGCTAGTTAACCGCAGTAAATTGCAGCAGCAGCCGCAAAGGCCACTGATAAGGGTTCAGACATTAAAGTCGTCCCCTTTTTTTTAATGACTGATTTTATTTTTTTCATCATGTTCGTCATGTTTTTGTGGTGGAGAGTAAAGTGATACAACGATGGTAACAGGAGATTTGCAAGAACAAGACCAAAATGTCTGAATATTCACCTCTTATAGTCTAACTATATTTGTAAATATGTTTTTCTTATTCATTTACTGAACTTATCATCATATGCTTCATTCTCCAGGCCATTTCCCGAACAAGGCCATGCCCTCAGCGGGCACTCTTCCCTGGGTGCAAGGCATCATCTGCAACGCCAACAACCCCTGCTTCCGCAATCCTACGCCCGGAGAGAGTCCGGCAGTGGTGGGAAACTTCAATGACTCTATGTGAGTAACGGGACCCTTTTCACATTTGAACCAATTCACTGTTCTGAAGAATTCACACTTAATTCTTTTGGCATACTAGTTTTGAATTTGACATTTGAGCCTGTGCTGCCTTCCGGTTTGACATTTTCAGAATCTCCCGCTTGTTCATCGATGCCAAAAAGATCCTGTTGTACTCTCAGAACGATAAGAGCTACGAGGGCTACAAGGGCCTGCTGAGAGCACTCAGGAAGCTACAGAAGAACACTGCCCGTAAGAACACACATTTTATTGGCTGCTTGTTTGTGTGTTTTCGGACTGATTGATGAGTTCAGTCACTCCCTCGTTCAGACCGATCACCCATTCTTACCTTTTACTTGCAATTATGCACATTTAAAGCAGAAAGGCACACCTTTACATTACTGCAAGGGGCAGATATACTTTGTCTGTGCCAGTGATGTAGACCCAATATCTGGTAGATATTAAGATTCATGGAAAATATTTTTTGTGTTCAAGAAGGGAGTCATTTGGGAAAGACATTAAAGTCTAAACAGACTATAATTGGTAAATAAATGCTTGGCAAGCAGCTATGTTAATGATACTTGATTTAGGGTTAGGGTTTGCAGTGTAGATCAACATATAAAAAGAAAATGACATGCCATACAGATTAGTAACTTGACCGGTGAGTGATGTCAACGCCCAGTCTTCAGAAAGTTGTTCAAGGTATGACATGTCCTGTTCTTATCGCTGCCTGCCAGCCGCGGCGGGCCCATCTCTCAAAAGACCAGTGGGCGTAGACTCTATGCCTGTCTTATCACATGGTTGTTCAAGTTAAGACGGAAGGAAACAAAAAAATGAAAATTGCCCACCACCCAGACGGTCGCTGTAAAATCATGGCACAGACCCGATAGCAGAATGCCAAGTTGCCCTGGCTGGAATGCTGCTGCTTCCTGTGTACGAGGACACAGACGGCAGATGTTGTTTACCAGTGATAAAGTGCACCGTATCGGTATCGGTTTTGCAAACCCACTTAAACATTATCTCAAATTTGCGTGCAAACGTTTCTGGGGCAACGTTTTCCAGAAAGGGGTCATCTTTATGGCCTTGGCTGGTCTTTTACAAAACAACGTCTGAGTCCACTTTGCCAACTCAGAGAAACCTGGTAACAGAAAATGGGGCTGCACAAACACAGACCCACAAACACACTCACTTTGCTCAGGAAAGGCTTTGCCCAGACTTTATTTAAATTGTAATTCAACACCAATAATTATTGTTTTCAGCCCACCATGATCACAACCTTGACAAAAAGAATAAGGAAAGCATGCCATGAAAAATTGAATTATAAGATGAGAAGTGGCATTACTGGACAGAGTGCAGGTTCATTACTAATGTTCCATTAGTGTTGTTTAGCCAAAGCAATATTTCTAGCATACTCGTGTGATAATCGCTCCATTTGGTTACTATAAATAGAATAGCATTAGCTTTGGTTTCACATCAGACCCTAATGTAAGCGTACATTGATTCCAGGTCTACCACCATAAATAACTCAGGCTAAATAACACAGGCGAACAATCGAGGGTCTTGTTGTTTTGGCTCTCATCTGCTCTGCCCAGTGTTGTGCAATTGTTCAAAGCAAAGCATGACCTGAAAAGGGATTGCGTTTACACATCCGAGCTAATGAAAAGAAATGTTGTAAGTGTATGTAAAATTATTCATTTTTAGGAATGCAAAGGAAGTAGGTGGTACGTTTGCATGTCTCTCAGTTTAATTGTGCAGTGTAGGATAGCCCCTTCTCTTTATCCTCTGTTTCCGCATTTTTGTTAATAATCTATAATCTAGAATTAACAAAGCTAGTGGCCTTTCTCTGATTTTTTTTTTCACAATTGATTTCGAATGCTTTAGGATTTGATGCCGTAGGATTAGCGGCATTGTTCAAAAAGCCCCTCGCGTGTCAGTTAACAAGTCATCAATGGATCGGGTCAGAATATTAGATTTTCTCAGAAAGGGCAGGGCCACTGGAAAGGTCAGGGAGTGATATGAGCTTTTTTCAATAGTGTTGTTTTGCTTTATTTTTTTTATCATAAACCGCAGCTCAAAATGCGTCAGTCCCCCCTCAGTTTAATCCTATCCCAACATCTTCGACCAAAAAATAGAATTAAACGCAAATAAGTTCACTCTCACAGTCAAACCCTTATCAACATACAAGCTCTAAATCAAAACAGTCCAACAAACCTCACAACCATTTTGAGGGTTAATTTGATCAATATTCAGGAATGGTACTTGATGCTTGTTAGACAAGTTGGGATTCATTTAGGATAATGTTGTACCACAGAGATAACTGCATGTTCGTGCACTAGTTTGTCCGGTGATGACAGTGGTTGTCAAGGTGTGTAATGTTGGAACTAGATCAACTACACCTGAATCATGTATAGACTTGTTCATGGAAATATAGGGCCCACGCTTGTAATCCAACTTGCTCCGGCAAAACACACACAGCGACACAGATAAGGTTTGTTTCTCTTAACTGAGGTAATGCAAATAAAGACAACTGCACATAGATGAAGATTAAGGCCTGGACTCACACCTGACTATCTGACCACACAAAGCACTGATATACTTTCTATATATATATATATTTTAAAGAGGCTTCAGCTTCTAGTCGGATGGGTCCTCAAGGGCCTCTAGAAGCAATGCACCATGGGAACTGCGGGTTCCTACTGGGGCCCTGATTATCCCTTATTAGCACTCCCCTTTTGTCCGCCCCAGAGACCTTCATTCACGCATAGGCACAGTTGCACACACACAGGGGGCCGCAGGGAGCAGAAGTGACACACAGTCACGGGTATGCACTGTGTTAAACGGGCAGCGAGGGAGAGTAACCTGTGCTCCCTTCACACACAGAAACACGTTGTTCTCTTTCACTTCCACCCAAGGGATGCTCAGTTCAAGGGAACCAACGCTTCTCCTCTCTTGGTTGTTTGTGTGTGTATGTGCTTTTGTGGTTATCACCACATTGCAAAGTTACAAGAATAGTGTAGCAAGCGTTTTACAAGAGAGGATGTGAAGCTGGGGGGGTGGGTAGATGTTTTGAAAGAAGCTTATCATGCTCATTTCTGCCCACTAACGCTGCTTTATTCGATTTAAATTTCAGCCCCTTTAGTCGAGTGAAACAGGGAATATTAGCTCAGGCCCCCTCAAGCAGTCTCCCTCAACTCACCTCTGAGTCTCTTAGTAACAGAACAATATACAAGTGGACCAAACAAACCTTAATTAAAGCTGGACACATACTGTAAATGTTGAGTTATTCTTTCAATCAAGACCTAGAGTAGGGCAAAGTTGAACAGAACAGAAATTAGGTGGAAGGCAAAGAAGGCGTAATTTGGGAAGAAAGGGAGAGAGAGAGATCTGGGTGAAAGTGGAATGCCCCTGACTGGGTTCCAAGAGCTAAGGAGAAGAATGTGCGTTTGAACAACAGACAAGTATACCCACGCACACAATCAGTTTATCCAGTATATCACTCTCACAATTTGTGAAGAATGCATTAAATATTGTGTTTAGCACATACAGTATTTAGTTGTGAAACATTGTGAACATATATATAAGTTCTGTCTTATAGTTGGTTTACGGGATATGTGAATGTTTTCTTTTCTAGGTTTCAAGTTGAAGGACTTTCTGAAGGACAATGAGACTCTTTCCCACTTCCTGCACCACAACGCCTCACTTCCTCGACATGCTTTGAAGCAGATAGTGGAGGCAGATGTCAATCTGGAAAAGGTAAACTATAATAGTTACGGACCATTTTCTATTTTTTAAATTGACATTTGATCTACATTGTTGTGTTATTTCCCCCCCCCCCCCAAATGACAATAATAACTGAATTACATGAAATGTCCATGTCAAGTAATAGTGATAGTCCACTATCAGCAGACAGCAGTACCATCTCATACTCTATACAGCCCCACTGTTATGTGTTTGTTTTACATATGGGATAATAATAATACGATAATACAGCCCCAGCGCACGTGCATACATCCAGTGACCTTGGCATCTGTCGGGCTCTGGGGCTCTGCTGTGACCCAGCCAAGCCCTTAATACCCAGCAGATAAAATCGCCGTGAGTCGGGATGTGGGGGGGGGGGGCACCAAATCCCACCCCCTACTCATCTTTCTATTCCTTGTGTTGTTGTTTTTTTTTCACAAAGTAAGCTTTAAATGCATCTCGTCGTCTTTCTGAATTCCTTTTCTTCCATTTTCTCCTTTCCTTTCGCCGTAACCTTACCCATTTCCCCTTGTATCCTCTTATTGTCATTTTTTTCTCGTTTCCACTACCCTGGTCCACCCCGACAACAGCTCCCAGCCCAGCCCATCACAGCACTGCTGCTTCGCAGTTGGATGGCTGGAGTCACGTGCCTGCCGCTCTCCCCCTCCTCCCTTCCCCCGATTTCTCCTCTCGTGCAGAGATAGAGACCCAATGATGCATTTGCATTACATCATACTATTCCATTGCACCTGAGCCCATCTACCAACCATATATTGATCTGACTTTATTTAAGGAAAGGAGTGAAGATTGATGTGTGATGTGAGCATGTTATATATAGAAATCTCCAGTTGACAATTATACTGCAGCAATGAGATGCACAAGAGCAAACGCACAAACGGACGAGCAACAATATAGTTTTAAATTCTCGGTTGGAGGATCGCATGACTCCCGCACGTTTCTTCCCCCAAATAAAGATGACCAGCTCTTACTGTGTTGGACATGATGTCATAACACTGACTTCTCAAGGACATTTAGAAGATGATGCCCTAACCCCCTCTCTCTCGCTCTCACACACACACACACACTTTAACATCTTGACTTGAAACAGAGCCTCCGCGCAGTCCCTGAACACTCTGATGTCCCAGAAAAAAGGGACATTTGTTACTCTGCACAGAGAAATAAACCAATGTTCATTATGGCCCGGCACTTACATTAATAACATTTCTTTATCCAGGGATCTTTTTTTCCGTTCATTTGTGTTCCTTTTTCGTGTCTCAGGTTTATGTAACCCTATGGACGAATATATAGCGATAAAGAACTCTGACCAAAAGGAACTTGAATAGTGTTATTCAAAGTGTAATTAAGCAGTCACACTTACAAAGGCATTCTGACTCCAGTGTTTTCCATTCCTTTGTATTCGCTTAGTTTATGCCTTTTCATGCTCTTCAAGGTGAAATACAAATTAAATACTGGATCATCTCTTATTATTTACTCGCAGGGTTTTTGTAGTTTTAACTAATGGTTATTGTGTCGTATTTATTTATACTGAAAGTTTGCGTGCAATTCGTTAATTAACTGAAAGAAAAACCAGTCCGTTGAATGAAGGCAACTATCAGAATGAATATATATATTTTATATACTCCCATGTCCTCGTGTCCTAGTTCTGCACTGTTCTCTATCTAAAATGCTGTGCTCCTGTTTTTTTTTGCCATTTTCCAGGTGCTGACTAAAGGTTTTGGCTTCCACCTCAGAGACCTCTGTAACACAACGTCACTGGAGGAGTTTGTCCATATCGCTGACCACAACGTGTCCCGTATGACTCAAGACATAATCTGCAAGTCCTCACGTGACTGGCTGGACAAGGCCCAGAACCACTTCCTGTCCAATCTGGACTTCCTGAAACCCATTCGGGTGAGTTCATCTGTTTGGAGTGACGCACTTTGACCAGTTGTAGCGTGCGATGGTTGCAAGTGTAGCCATATTCTCGAGAAGGATCTTTTTGTGAAAGTGTAATTTGCTCTATAAATTAGAAGGGCTAAGAATTTAGCAATCAGACAATTAGACAGGTTCCAACACAACCTCCAATGGGAGTATAATACCATCCCCACATCTCAATAGGACATGGCATTTCTCCAACAGGATCACACAAGGAAGAAATGCCCTTCTCCACGCGATTCCTTTCTATTTGCACGCATGATGCTGGTCTCTACAAGCAGCCACATTTGATGAGCCACTGCTATTTAACTTGCAGTGACTTGGGTATTTGTATTGTATGAGTTGGGTCATGCTAACCAAGTGCTGAAAGATACTGCAAACAAAGTACAGACCTCTACTCCAAGTAGAGGTCGTCCTCACCCAGTGGGGGACCTCTAATTGGCTTTTGGGATCATTTTCCTGTCACTGCTCACGGGGTACCAATGGCTGTGATGCTAATATTATACAAAAAGGAAGAGGATTCTCTCAGGCAAGTCTGCAGCGAGAAAAGCCAGACCCTCTGTGGATCCATTTAAAGTAAAGCAGTAGGTCCCTGTTCCCTGGAAACGTTGTTTATCCGCTGGCAGCCTGTACTCCTTTCCCCTCCCCCTCCCGTCCTTTTCCCTGTCGTTTGTCACCTCTCCCCTGAATGTACCCTTTCTAAAAGCCCACCTCTCCCTCCCATAAAACCTGTGACCATAGTTCTGAGTCACAGCGGCGAAGGGCGGCAAAAATGGACATGTTGTGTATAGCCAATCTTTACAGGAAGAAACAGACAAAGGAAGAAAGAAAGAGGAAGTCTACACCAAATTCAGCAGTGTTCATGGAATGAATCGACTTAGTAATGCTTAGTATTGTAATATTGAGTCTCGCTGTGGTCGCGGTGCTGCTGAAGATTCATGTAAATCTTGCTGCTTGTAAGGGAAATAATATACATTTCTAATATACATTTCGGCGTGGATCTGATTCGCCCATAGTTGGATGCAAGAAAATAACTTCTTTTCCCCAAATTGTTCACAGAAGTCAGATGTGGGAGTCTTACATGATTCAGCTTTCTTCTGGGAATTCCTAATGTGTGGTTTTATGTGTGTGCACACAAGAGACACAATGACACAGGCGAGGGAGCAAAAGAAAGAATAGAAAGCCATAGCATGTTTCTCTCCTCTCTAATGGCTGTTGTTTCTTCAGCAATGCATGCTCTTTACCCAGTGTCAGGCGTTTGTGAAAAGAACAGCTGAGTGTGCCAGATGCGCACGCACGCACGCACGCAGGCACGCACGCAGGCACGTACACAGTTTGACAGACAGGAGCACACGGGGGTTCAAAGCCACTCTGACCAGTTGTTCTTTCTCAGCTTCCCTATTCCATCACCAACTGTTGTTCCCTTTCTCTCACTCCTTCAGTGCCTGCTGTTATTGAAACTGTGATTTAAAACAAGAAAAAGATCAAGACAACGGAAACATAACACGGAATGCCACAGATTGTTCATTGATTACGTGATAGGGCATTCTAGGCGGTCTTCTTTTTTGCCTATACGGTGTGAATTTATTCTGGTGCCATTGTCCCAATTTTGTACACGAACCCACAACACAAATATCAATCAAAGAAATGGTCTCCTTTTTTCCTCAACAGAAGGATGTGAGGTCTGACCCCAAAGTCGTTCAGGAAGTTTCCTCTGCAACTGACAGTCTTCTGGAGAGCCTGGGAGCACTGGCTGTGGAGGTAAGTAAATCACTAACGCGCACGCACGCACACACGCACACGCACACACACACACACACACACACACACACACACACACAGATCACATTTTCTCAGGCTCCTGCTCTGCTGAGTGGACGATACGTGAAGTCAACAACCAGCTGTGTGTGTAGTTAGTGTGAGAGTGTCGCAGGTGTAATGGCGTGTCCCGCCTGAGCAGCCGAATTAGCGACCACTAATCCTGCAATCCTGGAGCCATGTTTTGTCTTCCCCCTTTTCCAGCATTTCAAATTCCTTTCAGCGAAGGAATGTGCGAGAGGGCAATGATTCACAAACAGAATAAAAATGTGGACACGATAGCCCTTGCACAACATCTTGAGCTTCAACATGTTTTTTTGTTGCTTTGCTCCTTCCGAAACAACTCTTTCAACTTTGGAGATGCAGCAGCAGGTTGAGTAGTGCAGCAGCTGCAGCATTACTCAACCTGCATTGTTACACGGACAATTAATTCTGCGTAATACTCGCAAAATACAGATGATTATTGTCAGAAGAAAGTAGATAGAAATAGAATATCCTCCACTACTTTCTCAATGCTCATCAATGCCGTTCAACAGCCATAAAAACTCAACAATCTATAGATGTTGTGGCCTAATTGTGTTACAGTATTCCTCTTAACCCTTATCTTGTTGGTAAGCAGATTATTTAGCTAAGCTCAGGAGCCTGGCAGAGATTTGAACTCTAAATATCTGGACAACACTAATTCACAAGCAATTGCATCATCTTATACTGAAGCTGTCATTATGATTGGGGGGCTAACCAGTGCACACTTTTAAAGCAAATTGAAATTCAACCATTCACCACACAGTTTACATTTTTGACCTGATGAGAACCAATATATAGTAAACTGCTCTTCATCAGTTCCAGTCCGACATCTAAGTCTTACATTTTCAGAACTCGGAACTCTGTTTACCCCGAGACAAATTCTACTTAACAGTTCTCATAATGTTTAGGTCTCAACCTAATTCAGTTTCCAAGAAATGTGAGATTTCATATTCATTTAAGTATGATTAGCTCCTGAGCTGCTCTGGTCCAAATAGCTGTGACGGAGTGTATTAGTGTATAAAAGTAACCTCATCCAGGCTCCGCAATGGGGTTACTTCAGGGCAATCCTCTTCTGCTGCCTCTCTGCCCGTGTGTTTGTGTGTGTGTTTGTGTGTGTGTGTCTGTGTGGGTGCATGCATGGCACATGAGGCATGCATTACTCACCTAATGTTCCAAATGAACATGTTCATCTTTTGTCTCGCGAAAACTACACATGTACTCACACGCACAACATGCATTCATATGAATATGTTTGGCGCCGGTGCAGAAGAAAAATTGGGGTTTCCGTCAGTCATTGCGGTGTTTTCGCAGCTTCCGTAGCTTCTGGCAACAGAAAGACGAAGGCACAAATTACAAGTAGATGTGTAACTGACAGAGAGAGAGAGAGAGAGAGAGACACACACACACACACACAAAATGAAGCCTTTTTTATGCATAAATGCACACAGACAGCAACAGAAAAGAGCCGCCTACACAAAGACCCAGATATGCACCCGGTCCAAACCAACACACACGCACAGTGATTTGTTGCGTGAAACAAGGGCGAAAGCATGTCACCTCTTTGTGTGGCCGAGAGCTCTGCGGCAATCTCAGGATACAGGATGATCTTGGCGAGTGTGTTTGTGTGATCTGAGATGCAACAGTCCAACTACAGGCTATCGTGGGGGGTGGGGGGGTGACGGCTAAAATAGTCTTTATGTGCCCCACGCACATGGCGGGCCGTGATTCTCGGTGTGCTCCTGACTCGTCGCAATTTGTGCGCGATGTGTTTGTAGTGTGTGTTCTCAATAACACATGTCAGCATAATAGCGCTCTACTTGTCGAGCCTGCAGAGGAGCCTATTAGGGGAATGACCGATAGTAACCTCTCTTTGTTCTCGCACCTTCCACTCCTTCCGCCTGCTCTCATTTCCACCTCCTGCTCCGCTGCAACCAGACATGATTTTCCTTCTTTCCTTCTCGTTTTTTTTTTGTTTTCTTCTCTTTTTTCCTCTCTTTCTCCTTTCCCTTTGTGTCTTTGGCCTCCTCCACAGCTTCAGCTCACGGGCGAGTCTCGCTTGCGTCAGCCTCCTCTCTTTGGGCTTACTGTAAGCCCATGCACCCATCTCTGGCTCTCCAGTAGGAAACAAAGGGTCCTCGTCTTGTTCTGCCCTTTGTTTAAACGGCACGAAAACAGAAACCCCCTGCTTTCCTTCCTCCTCCCCTGTCACGAGTTGGTGTCCTGATTGCATGTGTGTGGACGCGAGGAGGAGACTTGTGGCGACTTGTCTTTTGACCTGAAGTTACCTCCGTGACAGTCCAACTGAACTCCCTGCTCCCTTCAGCCTCCATGTAACGCTGCACAGCGGCGAGGATACGGGACTTTTAAGTTCAAGTTTGTGCTTATATATCAGACCTTGTTTTGCTACACAGTCCTGGGTGTAAGCTAAATACTCCATAATTTAGTTTTCTTGACTTTATTGGAAATGTTTTTTTTGATGGCATGTTCAACGACGACACAAGTAGCACCGGTACAAGAATGCCGTGCGGTGATGAGTAGGCTGAGAATAAACAGCCGTGCAGTGTAGATATAAATCCAGTATCACCAGTAAAATCAAGCTTCCTGTAAGTGCGAGCCAAGTATGTACTTTTTCAAGTAACGATAACAGGCGAGTAGCAATCCAAATGTGTGCGTTTCTTTAAATATCAAATTCATGAGCACCAACACACACACACACACATGCACAGGACAGAACTGGAAACATTAGCCAGATTTATCGCAGTCTGGCAGACAGCTGAGCGTTAAGTGGCTCCACCCCAGAGTGCAGCACTTGACTTCCACGTCTAGAATACAGCTCAGGGCAGGTGATAGCCTTAAATAAGTTCAAACCTACAGTGCCGCATACACTGAAAAGATGCTTCTGTTCTGACAGATGATGAGCCTGACAAATGTAGAGGCAGAGACGTGTTTTCTACAGTTTACCTTGTGGGCTATAATAAATGAAACGATGAACAAAGCAAGCTGTGGTGTCCCCCAGGGGGGGTCGCCATGGATGTTTTTCGGAATGATTATGTAACATCTCTAGAAACAAACAAAAAACGGATTCATCCATGCAAAAATAGATAACAGAAATAGATTCACACTTCAAGAAAAGTTGGCTCAAAGTAATGGGTGCATAGAAAATGAGCTGAAAGTTATTCATAGAATCTTAGGACAGCTGACTAAAAGTAATAAAGATACAATAGTTTTACGCATGGTCCAGGCACACGAAATGAGTGGAAACGACAGGAAGTACAGTCAACAAACTCATGAGCAGTACAGAAAGGCCTTGTACTTGTGCTGGAAGCTTATCTCAGTTATAGATAGAAGACATGTTTCCCACACCAAAATAAAGTGTATGTCGTTGCATCTCGGGCAGAACAGTTTTCTTGTCATCAGTCATCTGTCCCATTCTTGTTAATGGGACATTTCAGTGACACCTTGGGTTAATGTATCAAATTTGGCACTTAGATTGTTGGTGGCGATGAAGTACAATTTATTTGTTCAAGACACGAAGTAACACATACCGAAGTATAACAACCACATCCGTATGTGTGCCTCTCCCCCAGCTTGCTGGTATGAACAGTTGGAAGGATATGCGAAAGGAGATCCTATATCTGACCGAAAACGCCACCGGCTCTCCAAACCAGATGTATCAGGCCGTGTCGAGAATCGTCTGCGGACACCCCGAGGGAGGTGGCCTTAAAATTAAGTCTCTCAACTGGTATGAAGACAACAACTACAAGGCCCTGTTTGGAAACCACGGCAACAGCAGCGACAGTGATCCTCTCTCTGCGTACGACAACTCCTCCAGTAAGTTTATTGCTTTTCCTTTATAGTTTCCCAGGATCCTTGAGAAACCCGGAAACAAAAGACCCAAAATCATTTCCGTTTTTATTTTGTCTATTTTGCAGCCCCTTATTGTAACAACATGATGCGCAGCCTGGAGTCCAGCCCCATTTCCAGGATGATCTGGAGAGCTCTGAAGCCACTGCTCATGGGGAAGATCCTGTACACCCCAGACACTCCGGCCACGCAGAGGATCATCCACGAGGTACATGAGGTCCCCTTCCGGTCCAAAAGCCAGTCCGAATTACAATATCGCTTTAGGCCGATCACATGAATGTGTCTTTGCGTGTGTGTGTTGCAGGTTAATAAGACCTTCCAGGAACTGGGTGTGCTGAGGGATCTCGGCGGGATGTGGGAGGAGATGAGACCCAAAGTTTGGACCTTCATGGAGGATAGTGAAGAAATGGACTTGGTTAGGGTGAGTGGGATGCGCCGACAATGTTCACGTACACACACAGGCACGCCAGAGCCGTGCCCTCAGTGCACTTGCTGTTTACATTTGGGGTTTTAAGACGGCAATCTCTTCATTTCTGTGACTGAAGTCCAATTGTGTTCCAGATTTCAGACTTGCAAAGGAAGAACCTTTTAGAACATTTATTGGACGTCACTGTCCTGAATACTTGGAAAAATGTCCGACTCCTCCCGAATGTCACAAATGGAAGTGATGCTTTTTTTGGTCAGGCTGATGAACGTATTTGCAACTGTGAGGCAAGATTATTAACTAGCACAGAGATGACTCAGCCGATAAATAGAAACACACGATAGAACAACTCTCTGTGTGGTGATTACTTATGAAACCATGGAAAACATGAAGTCTGGCCTCATTAAAACAAAGGTTTTTCCATTCTGATCCAATAAAATCCGAGAAGAGTGTTGGTTTTCTTGCCCACAGGGATTTTTGTTTTGTTTTTGAATATCAGATGTAAAGTACTTCCCCTTGCAGGATAAGCCATTTATTGTACTGTGAATAAAAATATCTATTAGATATGATTTAGTTTGTTACACAGCACCTCCGGGCTACGATGTGTTTCAATATAAATTGCATAAGCACCACTTCCACCTAGTGGTGAAATATGAGAGGGACACACTATACACTACACCACACAAACTATATAATAATAGGATATTGGATAATAAATAAATGCATTTGAATTACATTTTGTTTTCACCTTTTTGCAGACCCTGCTGCAGAATAATGCCAGTGCTGCATTCTTTAACAACCAACTCAGCGGGAGTGAGTGGCGAGTGTCCGATGTGTTCAACTTCCTGTCCAAGGCCTCAGAGGATCTTAGACCTGCGGGATCCGCCTATACCTGGAGGGATGTCTTCAATGAAACTGACCAGGCCATACAGACCATCTCGCGCTTCATGGAGGTGGGTGCGCTCGTGAAGGATGAAGGATGTATCAATAAAAGGTTTAGGACTTACAAAGTAAATGGTGGCAATGGTATACAGCAGTGAAGCTTGTCCAATGATAAACCAATATCCATAAAAGTGTCGTAAAGTGGGTCTGAAATTGAGTCTGTAAAATAGCTGTTATGCGATACCTTCTATTTTGGTCCTCGTGCAATAAAAACTTAGAGAAGAAATAGGTTAAATACCAATTGCCCATTTAGGTCACAGCGTTACACGATATCCCAATATCTTTCTTTGTTTTTTTAATGCACATTGAACTGCAATTAGATCTTGGCATATCTTTTAAACGCTTTGCCATCCAATGTTCCTTTCCTCCCTTTCCCCCATGAAATTGAATCACCCTTCACCCTGAAAAACAACCACCCCTAAACTCCTGCCAAGTGTTAATCAATGTTCATGCCCCAACAGATGACAGATCATTGTTTCATTTATCTGGGTCAGGGGATTTTCTCCAGTTAGATGGGCATAAAAAAAAAACATCTTGGTTTAATGGCAACTGATATAACACCCTGGTAGGCCATTATTTTTTTTTCAAATTGTTTTGAATCCCTCCTCGTGACCCCTGTGTCTCCTCTTCAACGTAACCACTGTGGATAATGTAATATAATGCGCGAAAACAATATCCAGAACTTTAAACCACCCTAACCAAAGGTAAGTTAAGGGACCTTGTCAGGCAAACATCAACCCCAATGAAATAGCTTTTACAACGTTTGCGATAAACAACGACCCCATGACCCACTGACTGTGCCTCAACCTTCAAGGAGTTCACAAAATCCGGGCAAACTGACACTGAAACTATGTGGACAAGACAGGTCTCTCATGCCTCTGGCATTAGGGGTGCTCCTGAGTGCAGTTTCACTGGGCTTATTGGGTACTGACCCACTTGGTGTGCAGGGATAAGGATGAACGTGTGAGCAAAACAACTGTGGTTTGGTTACTCAAGTGTCTACCCGAACCACGTGTGTGTGTTGGTGTGTAATAAGGTCTAAAGTTCAAAGTTGTTGAGAACACCTGAACGATAATTGTGAGGAGGGATTTGTGTGTGTGGGAGTTGACGTGTTTGTTTTGGAGCTGTTAGACCCGTCAGTCGAGATGAGCCGCAGGCTGCTGATGACGACACATTAAATAAATGTTTACAATATTCCATAGCTCTGTCTCTCTGGGGAAAAAAAAACAAAAAAACATCCTGCTGTATGTCCGTGCTGTTTTTTCCGTCGTCATTAATTCCGTCCTTAGTATCTTACGACAGCTAATACTAAAACACCCTTTTTTTGTATTGTCTAACCGATCAAATCATGGCGTAACTCTCCACTCGCCCTTCCTCAGTGTGTAAACCTGGACAAGCTGGAGCCGGTAGCGAACGAGGAGCGACTGGTCAACAAGTCCATGGGTCTCCTGAGCAACCAGAAATTCTGGGCGGGAATTGTGTTTCCCGACATCGTCCGCGGCAACAGCACCGACCTGCCGGCCAATGTCAACTACAAGATCCGCATGGACATCGACAATGTGGAGAGGACAAACAAAATCAAAGACAAGTAAGGGCCTTCTTTCCGACTATTCTTTCCGACCGCGAATATGTGCCAATTTTTCCGATTGTACAGAGCCTTACCATTTTCCGTCTCGCGTCGTAGCTACTGGGACCCCGGTCCCAGGGCAGACCCCTTCGAGGATCTTCGCTACGTCTGGGGCGGGTTCTCCTACCTGCAGGACGTCATCGAGCACGGGATCATCCGCGCCCTCACCGGCACCAAGGAGAAGACCGGTGTCTACATACAGCAGATGCCCTACCCCTGTTATGTGGATGATATGTGAGTAAACAGTGTGCGAAGTGGGTAAAAGTCAAATCTCTCCCCCAAAGGGGCGAACGACTGACTATGTCACGCCCGGGTTTCGCAGGTTCCTCCGGGTGATGAGTCGCTCCATGCCTCTCTTCATGACCCTGGCGTGGATGTACTCGGTGGCCATCATCATCAAGGGCGTCGTGTACGAGAAGGAGGCGCGGCTCAAGGAGACCATGAGGATCATGGGGCTCAACAACGGCACCCTCTGGCTCAGCTGGTTCATCAGCAGTTTAATCCCGCTGCTGATCAGCGCCGGCTTGTTGGTGGTGCTACTGAAGGTTGGTTTTCTAAATGTCCACACACAGGGATGTCGGCCAATTATCGAAGAAAAAAAAAAAGTGGATTTGTCCTTGCCAATGTTTGTACAGGTAGAACTGCTGTCTTCGTTGTAGAGTAAATGTCATCAACAAGTGATATCATTTGTTTTCTCTCTTTGTCCTCTCTTTGTCCCCCCCCTCCCGTGAACCCCCCCCAGATGGGAAACCTGCTGCCATACAGCGACCCGGGCGTGGTGTTCCTTTTCCTGGGCTCGTTTGGCGTGGTCACCATCATGCAGTGCTTCCTCATCAGCACCCTGTTCTCCCGCGCCAACCTGGCGGCGGCCTGCGGCGGCATCATCTACTTCACTCTCTACCTGCCCTACGTGCTGTGTGTCGCCTGGCAAGACTACGTTGGCTTTGGCGCAAAAGTTGTCGTGGTGCGTGGGAGAAACCTCAGGGCAAAAATCGTACACTGACCTCATCTACACGCACTCTGTAGGCAGAGCTACTTTTTTCTTCTTCTTTGCACTAATGTATTTGGATCCTTTGTTTCGTCCTTCAGAGTCTGCTCTCCCCTGTCGCCTTTGGGTTCGGCTGTGAATACTTTGCCCTCTTCGAGGAGCAAGGGGTGGGCATCCAGTGGTCAAACCTGCTGGCCAGTCCTCTGGAGGAAGACAGCTACAACCTCACCACCTCTATCTGCCTCATGCTGTTCGACGCCGTCCTGTACGGAATAATGACCTGGTACTTCGAAGCGGTGTTTCCTGGTAAGTCGAGGAGAAGGTAAACTTTTTTAAATAAATTGTTATCAGTGTCGTACAATCAAATAGTGACAAGGTTACGAGTTGTTTTAGTGGACACTGGTCAAATAAATAAAACAATTCTTTCTATTCCAGGTCAGTACGGTATCCCCAGGCCTTGGTATTTCCCTTTCACGAAGGTATACTGGTGCGGGGAGAAGCAGAATAAGAACATCTCTACCCCTCTGTCCAAGAAGGGCAACGCTGATGGTACCAATCGTGTTCATTTTCATAACTATTTGTTTGACTTTGAGACATTCCGTTTTTTGAGTCTCTTCAAACGTTTCTTCTATCCACAGCGGTGTGCATTGAGGAGGAGCCGGGCCACATCGATCCGGGCGTTTACATCGAGAATCTGGTGAAGGTCTACAGCCACGGAAACAAGCTGGCCGTGGACGGACTGTCCCTGAGGTTCTACGAAGGACAGATCACCTCCTTCCTCGGACACAACGGCGCCGGCAAGACCACCACTATGTAAGATGATGGGCCGGTTGGTTATCCAGGACAACTGCGATGCTCCAAAAACGAGACTGGTGTGGAATTTGAAGTCGGTGGAGATTGTGATTTCCTCTTGTGTCCCTGTCTGGTTTCTAATAGGTCAATCCTGACGGGGTTGTTCCCGCCCACCTCCGGTACAGCCTACATCCTCGGCAAGGACATCCGCAAAGAACTCAGCACCATTCGTCAGAACCTGGGCGTCTGTCCCCAGCACAACGTGCTTTTCAGCATGTATGTACACATTGTCGTACGCAAACTGTATTCCCGAGCATGAGTGGGGCCTCTCGCAATTTTCTAAATGTGTGGTTTGGTGCCTTGCGGTACTCCAGGCTGACGGTCGAGGAACACGTCTGGTTCTACGCCCGTCTGAAGGGCCTGTCGGAGGAGAAGGTGAAGGCCGAGATGGAGCAGATTGTGCACGACGTCGGACTGCCTCAGAAACGCAAGTCTCGCACCAGCACCCTGTCCGGTGAGTGGGAATATTTCAAACGCAGTTTCACGAGTGACGGCGGCCGCGCTTTCCCGGGAGTGCTCCATGTCGACAGCAAATTGGAAAAAATCGCTTATAGTCCGATATCCTTTCTGTTGTCTTTGTAGGTGGGATGCAGAGGAAGCTCTCGGTGGCCCTGGCTTTCGTTGGAGGCTCAAAGGTTGTGATTCTGGATGAACCCACTGCCGGGGTTGATCCCTATGCACGCAGAGGCATCTGGGACCTGTTGCTTAAATACAGACAAGGTAAATACAAGTCATAGTAAAGCCTTCGTCTTAATGTAGTTACTCTTGCGAATATTTGCAGTTACACATGTATACCTAAGGCATAGACTCCTCCGAGGCAGCATATCACCCATGTTACCATCATCAAATCTTAAAATGTTCCCCCCCTCCCCCCTGTGTCAGGCCGCACCATCATCCTTTCCACTCATCATATGGACGAGGCCGACATCCTGGGCGACCGCATTGCCATCATTTCCCACGGCAAGCTGTGCTGCGTAGGCTCCTCGCTCTTTCTGAAGACTCACCTGGGAACGGGCTACTACCTGACCCTGGTCAAGAGAGACTACGACTTGACGCTCCAGTCCTGCAGGAACTCTGCCAGCACCGTCTGCTACCCCAAGAAGACAGAGAAGGTAAACGAGGCAGATTGGCGATTAGCCTTTTCAAATGGTGGTTTTTTTGAGCTATTCAAGAGAGCCGAAGGGCCAGTGTGTAGGATTTAGTCGTATCTGATGTTGCAAATTTGAACCATCTCCATATGTATTTATGAAGGTCTCATTCTAAAGGGTATACCCTGAAATGATGTTGATGATATACTCGTGCAGAAACCTTTTTGTGAGTACCATATTCCATTTCTGCCCATAGATCCCCCTAAATTCTACACACTGGTCTTTTAAAAACAGAAAGGTTAGTGACAATGTATTACCGGAGGGAAGGAAATGTTGAGTATGCAGCCGTACTTTGGTTTACCCCTCTTTGCCTGCTGTCGTTCAGGAGGACAGCGTGTCAGAGAGCAGCTCTGACGCCGGCTTGGGCAGCGAACCCGAGAGTGAAACCACCACTATTGGTAAGAGCTGCAAACACATCGGCAGTCGCAAAGGTGGACATTTTTTTCTGAACTTAACTTTGCAAGATAAGGACGAGACGTGGGCGTCTCTAATTTCGCGGCCGGCCTCTCATCTCTTTGCACCCTTCCCCCTCCCCACAGACGTCTCCCTCATCTCAAACCTGATATTCAAGCATGTGCCAGAGGCTCGCATGGTGGAGGATCTGGGCCATGAGCTCACCTACGTCTTGCCCTACCAGTCTGCCAAAGACGGAGCCTTTGTGGAGCTCTTCCACGAGCTTGACGACCGACTCACCGACCTGGGAATATCCAGCTATGGAATATCCGACACCACCCTGGAGGAGGTAAAGACCCAACCGTCCTAAAAAAAAAAACTTCATTGATTGGATTGAGGCCTCAGGAGCTTGAAATCGTCTGTTTTTCCTTTAAGCCAATGTTTTAATCTTGTGCTATCCGACTCCTCAGATTTTCCTGAAAGTGGCCGAGGACAGTGGTGTGGACGCGGTTGAGCTTTCGGGTAAGACTTGGTGGATTTGTGGTCGCATTTTTACATCTGTATTTGAAATAATCATTGTCACGCCGTTGTTGTCGACCTACGTTTAGAGAATTGGAATTAGTGAGATATTTTTCTTGGAACAAAACAGTAAAGATACGTAACGTTGGTGGGTTAAGTCAACACGTTTACTCTCCCGTGGCTGCAGATGGCGTCGTGCCGACCAGAACCCGTCGCCGTCATGCTTTCGGAGACCACCAGAGCTGCCTGAAGCCCTTCACTGAGGATGACTTTGATTTCAACGACTCTGAAGGTGACCCAGGTAGAACTGCACTACCCAACATGCAGTGCAATGATGGCAACAGCAAGTGTTGTTGCCACCATTCATACTTTTGTGTTTTGCTTTTGGTTTTAACCCAAATGTCTTCGTATCATTTTGGAAGTTTGCTCACGTGCGATGTGGTGTCTGTGTCCAGAATCCCGCGAGACCGACTGGCTCAGTGGAACGGACGGCAAAGGTTCCTTCCAGGTCAAAGGCTGGAGTCTGATGAGACAGCAGTTTGTCGCCTTGCTCTGGAAACGATTCCTCTATGCCCGGCGCTCCAGGAAAGGATTCTTTGCTCAGGTGCACTGATGCTGTTTTTTTTTTTAAT